>JACEIK010007829.1:0-66190 GCA_018107945.1 Datura stramonium
ACGCTTATCAATACGCATCATTTCACTTGATAATTATTTCTACATCAACATACTTTAATAGATGTAGAATTCAGATCCTCATAATCTTTTACAATATTGCACGCTATATTATATCAAAGGTATCGTTGAGGATCATTTTGATATTAGTTCCAATGCGACATAACTTATTGAGATCTATTCATTTTTCATCATTTTCAGGTACCTGAACCTTTGCCAAGGTTTATGAAGTGTTATGTCGTGGTGCTTTCTCAAAGCACTTGCCTCATCATTATGGCCATCTTAATCATTTGCTCCTCTCCTTCTTCAAGGAGTTCTATATTTGGAACTGTTTGGTCTATCACGCTTCAGGCGTCCCATAGACATTGTCCTTCAAGGACCTTTAATTGGAGCATTTGCAACTGAATTATAAAATAGAGTTAGCAAATATATCTGACAATTGATTTGCAATATTTTGCAAGTGAATAATCTTTTGTACTTCTTGCTCACACAAATGACGGTGGATCAAGATGAGACGGTGATGATTTTCACAAAATTTCTCTTTTGATTTCACAATTTTCTCCCTAATTTTGAAAAATTGTCTCATCAGCCAAACAATGCACGCAAATTGAAGCGTAAACATATCTCGATTAATGGTTCAAGGTAGCCGAATAATGGAGGGTGATTCAAACCCAACATAAATTCCTAACCTTCTTTGGGGACCCATTTTTGTGCGATGTGGTGCTACAGGCACATATACAACACATCCAAAAATTCTCGGATAAGAAATATTAGGTTTCTTGACCCAAAATCAATTATAACGAGTATGATTATTTGTGATGCGAGGCAGACAAGTGTTGCGGCATGCGCGCGGGCACGGCATGCTGAACAGAAACGGGCAGCCTAGTTTTCATGAGCAATGGCCTTGCTATCAATTACTTAGAGATGTTTAATTAGTGACTCGGCCGAAGCCATTTTGAGTGTGAACATGAGCTGAGGATGTTCAACTCTTTTCCCAATTGATAAGCAATAATCATTAAATGCTTGGGATGAAAACTCTGCGGCATTATCAAGGCGAGAATGGACTTAATAATTTGATTATTAGAAAATTGTGCCAACATATTATTATTTGTGCCAATAATTTTGCAAACGCCCGAGGTTGCGAGATGACAATAGGCACACATGAGACCATCTAGAGGAAGCACCTATTAGGACCATGAAGTATCTAAACGACCCACTAGGTGGGTGGATAGGTCCACGGATATCCCCATGTATGCGTTCCAAGGATACGGGGGACTCAATCTCAACTTTTGTTGGTGATGGTCTCACAGTTAACTTGCCTTGATATGGCTTACACAAGAAAATTCACCATTTGAAAGAATCTTCAAGCTCTTTAATGGATGCCCATTTGAATTTTCTATAGTGCGTTTCATCATTATAGATTCAAGATGTCCCAGAACTGATCATGCCAAAGTACAAAAGTATTGGAATTAGTAACCTGCGTTTACTATAGAATGTGCCTCAATTGCACTAATCTTTGTCCAATACAAGCCGAGGGGAAGATAAAGCGGGGAGCTTCGTTGGCTTGATGCATTCAAGTTTTGCTATATGTTAAATAAACATATCTCATACCAAATTTTATTTGGGAGTTTTATTCTCATAACCAACGATTTAGTTATAATTGGAGGCATACAATTTTTGCTAAACCAACATATATATGAATCAGAAGCATTATTAGCATGATTTTTATAATTTGGAACTATACTCTTAATTTAATAATTCGAGCAATCAACCTTACAAAAATCAATTGCAAGTTGATATTAAAACACATGTGACCATTCCATAGATGTATCTATTAGCAAACGGTTCACATGTAGTGGGTGAATGGGCCCATATTCACCTTTTTATAAGTTCAAATTTCACGGAATATAATTTCAATCTTAGGCGATCAAGATCATTATATCACGAGAACAAGCAACACGAGAGAATTCTTGAAGAATCTTTTATTTCTTCAACATATAGCCTGTGAATTCTCAAAATATTTTTGCATCACATTTGAGTAGGAATGGCCAATAGGTTATGCCAACTGACTCGGTAAACTTCTAGTTTACTTTCGTATGTGTTCATCATCATACTCATATTTATGTACTACAAAAAAGAATGACGGGTAATCTTTTACATAAATATTTATAACCCGCTTCAATTGTAGTAGCGTGAAGATATTAGGTCTTCCAGCAATTTATAGTCTTATTTTTTTCAATGTCAGCAGAAACTTATAAGTTTCCTTTTGAGACTTACTACAACAATTTCATTCCTTCAAGTAGTAATACATTAGCTCTTCTAGAGCTCTCAATTAATTTTGTGTACTACCACATATTCAATCATATCAACATCATTAATAGTTTCTCCACATAGTTTCAACTTTGGAACAATTTTGAATGTTGATGAGCTATACTCATGAGCAGGACGTATAGTCTTGATGGATCCAATCATATCATGCCATTGGGAGTATGACCATCTTCGGAGTGGTCATACCTTTCTTTAAAACTATTTCACAAAACAAGTGGATCATGTCATTGAGATATTCAATTTAAGAATTTCGTCAAGATGATGGCAAGAATATCATAGCCTTAGCACGATATTGATTTGATGCTTTGTTTTCACTTTTAATGGTGTCTCGAAGACCCATTGCATCCATATGGATTTTTGATGCTATGTTTTCACTTTTAATGGTGTCTCCAAGACCCATTGCATCCATATGGATTTCGGCATCCATATGGATTTCGGCATCCAACACAATCATGAAGGTAGTTCTTGCTAGAACTTTGAAGGGCAAACGAACTCCAAGTTTTGTAAGTTTAGCCATATTAAATGGAAGAGAAAATATAATACCTTAGCCTTCAAATTTTGAGACGGTAGGTCGTAAATAATATCACCAAAGAATATCATTCCTGTGATTAACTAATACATAGATTACTTTGATAATTATAATCTCATTAGTGCAGAAGAGGCACGTTCTGCCGATTATAATTGGCAATTGCAATTGCAATTTTAAGGATCTACCATAGATGTTGGTGGGCGAATCGAAGCTTTGGGATAAGGATGCAATTATAAATTTCGTGTTCAAGAGTATGAGATGGTGAGTGAAGCAGCAAAAGCTCCACCAATTTTGTCGTAATTGTAGAATCGAATTTGGGCGATTGTTGAAGCGGTAGAGTCTCGTGCGATAACGTGTTATAAAATAATACGAAAGAACAAGAATATTATAAAAAGAGAAAGGAGAAAGTTCTTATTTCTCTTGATGGGATCCTCTTGAGGAGTTAAAGGAGTTATATGGTCTTGTATACAATGAATGGAAAAGTCCTTTATTTATAGGGGAAAACTTACTTGGTAATAAAGTTGCAAACCGTAACTTTCCTTCTAAAGAAATAGACATTACCATAAATAGAAAATATATTTATAACAATAAAAGATTTAAAAAATTTTTAGTTATAAAATTTTTGAAAATCGGCTTATTATTATATAGCTTTTATTAAAATACAACCAAAATAGGTAAGAAAATAAAAAAATATATTATTGAATAAGTAGCATTTTGTCAAAAAATAATACCAATATTTATAATTAACTTTAAAGAGAAATAACTTTTTTTAAGGTATATGTTCAAATAATCTATGTTATATTAAAAGTGTGAAATCCCTTAGAAATGTTGATTGAACTTTTTTTCTTTCATTAAGTACATCGCAATAAAAACAAAATGTTATTTACACTATTTTTAAAAATTTTAAAAAAACAAAAAAAACATGTAATTTAATTAAAATTATTAAAATTTTAATTTATGACATAACTCTATTAATGGTGTAAACCTAAAAGAAACCCCCAAGTATCTTTTCCATTTTGATAGTTAAAAGTTTTCTTTAAACTTGAAAAAATTAATAAATAAAGAAAAAGTTAAAAAAATAAAAAATTTCAACTTTTAAATAATCACATCATTATTTCCTTTTTTAATTTTTTAATAACTTTTTTCTTTTATAGTCACAAAAGTTTTTATTTTCTTTTTGATAAATTTTTTCCTCTTTAATAGTCACATACTTTTATAAGTAGTGTTTTAATATTCTTACACTTTCAATTTTTTTGGGTTTATAAATTTTTCTACTTCTATAAAAAGAATTTATAATTACATAATTTAATTCATCAACTCTTCTACATCAACACCTTTGATTCAATCTCCAACTTTACATGTTTTCGTGTTAATCATCTTTTTTTTGTTACGAATTTTCATGTTGTGGATTTGAAAAGATAATAGTAATTGTTATGCCGGAGTTCAAGTTGTTTATATTCAAAATAATTTAGCTTAGATTATCTCCTTTAGTTAGGTCGAATATTAATACTATGTTATCCCCTTTCATTGAGTCTTATATTGATATTATGTGATTTAAAATTTGTGTTATTTGTAATTGATATTTTTTATCTACTCATGCATTCACAAGTTTCATCTATTCGGGTAAAAGTAGTCTCCTCAGCTCATAACATATTTTTTTTTTTGTAAAATTATAAATTTGTTATAATATATTTTCTATTTATGGTGAATGTCTATTTTATTAGAAGGAAAGTTAGGGTTTGTAACTTTGGGACCAAGTTAGTTTTCTCCTATAAATAAAGGGGTTTTCCATTTATTGTAAATCATCTCTTTAACCCCTCAAGAGAATCCCTCAAGAGAAATAAGAATTATTCTATTTTTCTCTATAATATTCTTCCTCTTGATTTATTATTTCATAACACGTTATCGGCACGAGACTCTTCAATATTAAACAATTTTCTAATAGCAAAGTAGGACTACAATTAGTGCGTCTTTGCTTTTGTCGCCGCAATAGTTATCTCGGTGCTTGCTTTTCATGGGAAAAATAAA
This sequence comes from Datura stramonium, assembly GCA_018107945.1. NCBI lineage: Eukaryota > Viridiplantae > Streptophyta > Magnoliopsida > Solanales > Solanaceae > Datura > Datura stramonium. The sequence continues at coordinate 4,883 of JACEIK010007829.1, forward strand.
AAGTTCTTTTGTATTTCTTTTATCGCCTATAAATAAATTAAATAATGCTCATTCATCATGAATGCGCTTCCATCAATATATTACTTCAGAGGTATGTAACTTACCAATCCACAAGTAGTATATTTATTAGAAGTTATTTTGTTAATTATAATTAGCTACGGTGAATGGAAAAAAAATGTAGAAGAATAAAAAGTGGTGACTCTTCTTTGTCCGTTAAGGATAAGGTTCACAATTGCATCTTATAATGAATTGAAATTTGGATTGAATTAAAGAAATTATGATCACTAGAATTTGTTAAATTTTATGTTGCTTGTGATTCTAAAGTGATTTTATTTTAAAGTCGGCATACTTTGAAAGATATGTTAGAGAGAAAAAAATTTTCTCTACATTATATATATTTTTGATTTATTCCATGTAGTGGTAAATCTAAATCTATCCCTGTAGTGGTAAATTTGAAATTTACATATGAATAGTAAACTTGAACTTGTAGCCCTCGATATATGGGGGAAAAAGTTATTTGTCTTTGTGCTTGATAATGAAGTTCATCTTGACGCGATGGGTTTGGCGGGCACCGTCAAAGATAAAAATCAAGTATCGATTCAAGACTATGCTAAGACAATGATATTCCTACGCCCCTTGATGAGGCATTGAAATATTTCTTTGTTAAGATTATTTTATGTTGTAAAATAAATTGAAAGATAAATATGATCACCTTGAAGATGGTCGTTCTTCCACAAGCACTTATAGTTGTTTAAATCTAAATGTGAATATAACTCTATAGTTAAATTATTTCTCATTAAAATTATGTGGTAAAAATATTATTGATCTAGTATCTTTGGAGAAAACTTTCCATCTTCCATGCCTCGAATGTGCTCTGAAAGCAGCAATGTCCCAGAGATAGTGCTCAAAAAAATTTTGAACTAATTTCACATCTTTATGTGATTGAGCAAGAATTGATTTTAATGAAAAATCATGAAAACCGACCTATTGATTCCTAGTCCATTCCACCGAAGTGAATGAGAAGAACTTCCACCAAGCTAGGTGTGAGAAAGGTCGTGGTCCTGATTGTAATCCATGACCCTAGTCGGGTTTATGGACGTGATCGGAAAGAACTCTAAACATGATGATCGCCTTGCACCAAATAATATTCTTCACCATCGAAGTGAAGGAAGGATTAAGGCATGAAATTAAATAATGCAAAGAAAACAAAGTGTTCTTTGATGTGGATAAAAGACCATGACCCCAATTCGCGTGGTGGTAAGACGTGAATTAGAAAAGAAAGATACATGTTGGCTTAAACATGTCTTGGTTGCTCTAAAGTAGCAATATCTTAAAAAAGCTACTAAGATATCACAATTTGATATGCTTAAGACACGTTGAGATGATTATGTTCGGTTCTGAAAATCAGAATATTTGTTACAAATTTAGATCTAATATAGATCCGGCTCTGCGAAGTGAATGTGTCAATACTTAGTGAAATCTTGAAATTTTCTTAGCAAATAGTAAATATGAAATTTACTCAGTGTAAAACTTGCAATCTACTCTCAAAGTAGTAAAGTTTGAAATAATGAGATTTAGAACTCAATTTTACTATTTATTTTATGACACCGGCGGGTGTCTAAATTTATTTTCACGATATCGAAATATCTAAGCGTATTTGATAATATAAATTAATGATTAATAATCAAGGTCTCGAGGAAGAGTCGATTGTTTGTCAACAAGAATCATGACACTAGTAGTGTCCAAGTAATATTATGAAAAATAAATTGAAAGCTCCCAAAGAGTTTATTAATTATTATGTCATTCATCATATATTGTAGTACAAAGTTGTTATGGTCGAACACATGTGGTAGCAATTTGAAGTTTACAAGTAAAATGATCAAGATTACAAAGGATTGGAAGATTAAATATCTCCAAATTACTATGGTGAAAAATATGTATATGAAAGGTTATACGATTTGTACTACATATATACGCATGATGAAATTACATTCTATAAGCAAACCGGAGTTTATTGATGTGAAATTTATGACATAGTAAATACGAAATTTACTAAATTAAATAACACATATCATGGTAAAATGCAAGGCTTACCGGTCTGATTATTTTATCGGTTGACATGACCGTTTTGGTCATTCTGATATGATGTGTTAATTGAGTATTCAAAATATATTGAAGAAGCTGAAGATTCTTCAAGAAATCTTTGCGTTGCTTGTTATCATGATAAGTTAATTTGGCTTACTTAGAAGCTAATATTGGAAATGAATACCCAAAATTGAAAAGTATAAAGGTGAATATGGGTCCATTCACCATATGATGTCTTAAATTGATGCATGTATAAGATAGCCACATGTGTGTTTATTGTCAGCTTTGTGGTTGATATTCACAAAGATGCTTACTTGATATTAATCGAGTTAAAAAGTATAATTTTCAAAGCTGTGTAATCAAAAAAATTCATCTGATAATGATGGTTTATATCTAAAGTTTGGTTTGACATTGAATGTCTCTAATAAATAGTTAAACCATTGCTTATGAGAACAAAACTTAGGGAGTTGATTATCATATGATATATTACATATAATAACACTTGTATGTTGACCAATAAGTATGATTAATCCCCCCTCCCCTCAATTTTTCAAGGTCAAGAACCAAATATTTTCATCTAATAACTTTTTGTGTGTAATATATGATTTATGAATCTATAATGATGCACATAGATGAATTTTCCAAAGAAGATCGAGGGGATACATGTTAGTTTTTCTAACATGAGGGGAAAAATAGCGACTAAGAAATATATTGTGAATTATTATTAGTATGATCCTCATTAAAATTAAATTCAAGTCAAATGCACGAAGCATTTATTGACCTAAAATTAATTTCATATTTTAGTTTGCCAAGAGCTCTTATTAAATTTATGTCCCATTTGAAGGACGAGAGTTTACAATATGCAGGAAGCATTGCAAATTAATTGGTTTCTAATTGCAATAATCTTTGAAAAGGAATGGAGCAAATGATCATAATAAGGAGGCAATGTGCTCTTGAAGAGCTTACGACATAACACTTCATGAAACCTCATGAGAGGTTTACGTACCTAAGAAAATATTAAAAGTGATGAGATCTCAACGAGTTATGTCCAATTGCAAGCGATATAAATGATATATCATTGATGATATCTTTGATACAATACAACGCGCAATATTGTAAAAGATTGTGAGGTTCTGAATTCTACATCTATTAAAGCATGCGCGTGAGAAATAATTATCAAGTGAAATGATGCATATTGATAAGCGTAGAATATGTGGACATAGTCCAGGACACTAAAAGATGCCACACATTTAAATACTAATGAATGTTTATCACTTGACAAAATTTGTATGAAAGTATCATGAAGGATTGAAATATGGAAGCATTTACAAGTTTCTATAAACTTGTTCATAATTCTTATGAGGAAGAGTAAATAAGAAAACAACATCGGAGTTTGTTATACTTGCTATTTATGCTAATGACATAAACCTCATTGCAACTCCGAGCGGAGCTTCAAAGGCAGGTGATTATCTAAAGAAGAATTTGAGATGAAAGATAATTTTGTCTTGGTACGCAAATTGAACATTTAGCGAGATGATATTTTTATACATCAATGCTACTTGAAAAGGTTGTTAAATGATTTTATATGGATGCAGCACATACATTAAATACTTCGATGGTTATTTGATCACTTGATGCCGAATAAAAAATTATTTTGACCTCAAGAAAAGAATGAGGAATCTAGCTGAAGTACCATATCTTAATGTGATTGATGCACTAATGTATCTTTCTAATACTACAAGACATGATATTTGGTTACTTCATTAGCAAGACAATCTTCTTTGGATTTACGTCGATGTAGGAGTATTTATCTTACCCACACAAAAACTCGATCTCAAACTTACTCGTGTTCATATATGGAGATACGCCATATCTTGAAAATCTACAAAGTAGTCTCTTGTGGCCACTTAATCAATTCATCTTTGAGATAATAGCTATTCATGAAGCAAGGCGAGAATGTGTACGAGGTCCATGATACATCTCACTAGAAAAATGTGGTTTGAAATGTGACAAAGTACCTATACAATTTTATATGAAGATAATACGGCATGCATAGAACAACTAAAGGAGGATTCATAAAAGGATAGAATGAAGCACATCTCGCCAAAGTTTTCTACACATGAGCTCAAAAAGAATGGTGATATCAAAGTGCAACAGATTCGTTCAAGTGACAATGTGGGTGATTTATTCACCAAGTCTCTACCAAGCCGAAACTTTCAATAGTGCACAAGATCGGGATGCAAAGATTCAAGGATGTTCTAATTGGGGAGTTAATACGTGTTGTACTATTTTTCTCTTACGAGGTTTTTGTCCCCTTTGGGTTTTCCTTGTAGGTTTTTAATAGGCGACCAAAATGCGTATTATTGAATTTGTATACTCTTTTCCTTCACTAGATTTTTTCCAAGCATTTTTAGTAAGATTTTTAACGAGGCACATTATCTATCAAATAGACATCCAAGGGGGAGTGTTATAAATATATTTTCACATTACGGTGAATATCTATTTCTTAGAAGGAAAGTTGGGGTTTGTAATTACGGGACCAAATTAGTTTTCCCCTATAAATAAAGGGTTTCCTTCATTGTAAATCATCTCTTTAACCGCTCAAGAAAATCTCTCAAGTGAAATAAGAATTATTCTCTTTTTCTCTACAATATTCTTCCTCTTGCTTTATTATTTCATAAAAAAATTTGTGTAATTATAACTCTTGTACACAATTTATTTTGGACAACCTGCAATAAAGTTTGAAAAGAATTTAATGAACGAAATTGTGTCAATTAACAACTTAAGGCGAACGGGGCACAAAAGTTCGTGCCTATATTTTTCCAATAATTATATTGAAAAGTAAAAAAATATTTAAACAAGACAAGATTTGTTACATCATAACGAGACGCATTAATGTTGTTAATCCTAATTTTATCGAGAGATTGAGTTTGGATCCAATGAAAATACTATAGTTTAGGAATAAACAGTCACTCTTCTACATTATATTTTCAAATAATTATGTTTTTAAAGTTTCAATACAATCTTAGATGGAACAATCTTTAGTATTTCTCTCTTCTCTCCCTTATATTATATACAACAGTAAAGTAATTATCACTTTATATGTCACGACCCAAATTATCGTGATTGACACCCACGCCTAATACCTGGAGTGGGTGAACCAACGAACCTCAACAACTACCCCAACAACCATCATCCCAATAAGAAAGGAAGAGAATTTTTATAACAAAAATAAAATGAATATTTGAAAACATAACAATAAGTCTAAAACAAAAAAAAATAATAATTTCCAAGATCCGAAAGTCATTGCACTAAACGTCTAAGTGTAAAACTAAGAATGAGAAGTCTAAGAAAATAAAGAACTAAAATGTTGTGAGGAGAGACATATATTCATCAGAGGAGTGGGACTACCCGTCATTGAGATCCCACTCACCTTAAAGTGAAACTATTTGCTCTATAAGGGTAAAGGACTGAGATGAGCTTCTGGTTTTGGTGCACTGAAAGAAGTTCAAAAGTAGCATTAGTACGAAATACGGTACTGGTAGGAATCATTGGCTGACCTTACATAATAACATATAGCATTGCAACTACAATGGCTCCGGTCAAAACATCATACTTAAACATAGTAAACATTCAAGAACAATAGCTCTTGCACAAGTGACAACTAGGTTTGTTCACTAAATTAGGTACCTTTGTTGCTACGGTAGTCACCCAGCGTCTACAACGATCTACCGCCATAGTGAAACAGAATCACACTTTATAGCGGTACGCCTGGGTAGTAGTCGACTTAGAGCTGCACCTTCATTATTTCACAGGTTTCCGAGTAGTTCACACATTCTAGTACTCATTCGGATATAACACAAGCTTTTGACATCTATTCACAACTACTCATCATCACATGCGATTTAAGCAATTTATCACAAGAATAATAACTCAACATCAATAATCATTTAACCATATCACACTTCAAATATTTTCCATTTTCCTTGTTTAGGTTATAATTCACGGATACAAACTCAACCCAACCACTTCGCGCCTCATTCCAAGTCTTCAACATGACTACAAATACATTATAAAAATAGAACAAACAGTGACATGTCAGGCACATTCCTCTATCCCATATCACCATTAATACTTCATCATCAATATCAATGTACACACATGCTAGAGGGTCTTATTTGTGTCCTTCCGAGTCATGACCTACGGGAGACTCTCAAAATTCATGTACTATACGGCGTGGTACCCGCTCTCATTCATATGCTCTTCTTAATGCTCCCCTTAGACATGAGCCACTCAACCAATATTTCTTGCTCAGATGCTCCCCTGCAGCTTGAGCCTCTCATCTTAGGTAATTATTAATACTAACCATTCTCGAGCAATTGAATATATGGGGTTCATTACTAATATACTCGAGTTTACAATCTACTCCATACTTGAATAATTAACGAGATCATCAATCATCTCAGCCAACAATGTAAACGAACTACACTTAGAAACGCAACGATTTCATATCGGTTCGACCAGCCACACCTATATCTAGAATTACTTCAACGGTATAATTCAACGGGAAAATCGCCATAACAAGCAATCTCCAAAGACCAATCAACATATCATCATTTCACAAACATACATTCCATTATATAAAGTCTAGCTCCTCTAAACCATAACCTACCTCGATTTTAGGGTAATAAAGTCGGCTACTCCGCGGGAGCCTTGCCCTTTCTCAAAGCCTCGGAATGCTCAAGAGCCTACAACAACAAGTATAGAGTAATTTCATTATTTACTATTCGAATAAGGGTTTAGAAGTTCAAACCCTTCCCTTCGGGGAGCACTTTAAAAGTAAGCCTAATTCCACCTAATTCTAGGCCTCGAATTCCCCTATAAGTCGTGTTCTCTAGCAATTAAATCTTAGAGAATGATCATTATCCCTATAAAAAATCTAATCAAATCCTCATTAACTCCCCATAATCCGGCCCTAATCTATAAGCCTGGTTTCTTGGCTTAGAAATCATCATTAAGGGCCACTACGATTCTAGGTGTTGAAAAATCGAATGAGGATAGGAATTGGCCCAGAGACTTTTATGGGGAAGAAGTTCAGCTACTGCAGGGGAGAATTTGTGTACGGACCTTTAACCTTTGTGGTCTGTAAGCCAATGGGTATAACCCCGAAATCCCCTTAAACTCACTTTCGATTCCGTCGTCATTGCGTGTTACATTTCTGCAATGGACACACTTTATGGCGGTCAAGCGCTACAGTGGATCGGTTAATTTCTCAATTCATTATGGTGGAAATGGAGATTATCTAGCGGTCTGTGCAACGAAAAACTACCCGCTACTTGATCCCGGCTAGAGCCTTCACAAAATAATCAATTATACTAGTTCCTCCACAACACTTCTTTAACTGTTGTCTAGCCTTGTTTAGGGTGTTCTAGATTGATTCCCCCCTCCCCCACATAATGACATTGGTCATTACATCAAATACTAATTAAAACACCATTCTTCCGAGCAGGTCAAAAAGGCAAGGAAGAGGACGTACCATAAATAGTTGAGGATATTTTATCCGCATATTGGCCTCGATCTCCCAAGTGGCCTCCTCTGAGGATGATTCTTCCACTAGACCATTTACCATATGATTCCCTTTTTGGTCTCATCACGAACCTCCCTAGCCAATATTGCTATAGGCTCTTCCTCATAGGACAAGTTCTCGTCGGCTTCAACACGGAGTTGTATTTGATAACGTACGATCCATTCCCATGATACTTCTTCAACATGGAAACATGGAAGGTTGGATGTACCTATGATATCCCACTGGCGGTAAAAGCTAGCTCATAAGCTGCTTCCCCCACTTGTTGGAGGACCTCAAATGGTCCAATGTACCTCGGACAAAGCTTTCCCCACTTATCGAACCTCATCAACCTCTTCGGGGGGGATACCTTGAGCAAAATTTATTCTCCCTCCATAAACTCCATATCTCTCACTTTCTTGTACATATTTCTTTTGTCTGCAAAGTCACCACCAGACGCTCTTGGATTACTCGAACTTTTTCTAAGGACTCCTTTGACAATAGGTTCCCTAAGGTCACACGTTAGTAAAGTAAACGACTGCGATTGAAGCACCGCATTTCCTTCCATATAGAGCTTCAAATGGAACCATGCCAATGCTCGAGTGATAGGTATTTGTTGTTGTAGGTGAACTCTACCAAGGGTAGGGCTAGTCATTTCGCCAGGATGGGACGGGATGAGGGTAGCGGAAGGGAAGCGAGAATAAGGGATGATCGGGACGGACCTATAGTCCCGTCCCACTATATTAATGGGTCGGACAGGACAGATAAATGGGAAAAAAATAATTTTTTTAATTTATTTTTAATATTAAAATTTAAATATTTTAAAAATATATTATGATTTTAATTCTATGATATTGTTTTGTAATTATTATGTTAATTTTTTCACTTTATTTAGAATTTTTGAAGTTAGAAGTTAGAAGTTAGAACTTAGAACTTAGAACTTAGAATTTATAAATTTATAATTGAATTAATTGACTCAAAGCTGAATTTTAACATTTATAAGTAAAGTTGTTTTGTTTTTTTATTTTAAATTTGAAAATTGAAATACAAATTTAAGACTAAAAATTCAATTAAAGTATAAACTCCAAACTCTAACGTCTAAAGTTTATTAAAGACTTAAAGTTTTAAACTTAAATTTTGAAATTTAATCAGGAAGTAAACATTAAGTTATTAATTTAAAAATTAAAAATTGCATCATCTGCGGGAACACCTGCAAAACTCACAAACTATCGGGGCCAGGCTCTATGGAAGAACCCTTGGAACTAGTATCTTGAATATACGTTAGATATTATTTGAACAACCCTAAGCTTTATCAACTTATGGACACGAATATAAGAAATGAGTTTCTTAGGAGCGGGGCTCTGATTCCCTCTCCACTCCAACCTGGATGACTCTAGGCCCGATATAGCGACGGTATTAGGATGTCAATCCCGGGAATAGGTAAGGAGATAACTAGCTCATTCTCGAATTACATAAAAATCAACCATGTCCCAAAATCACCAAGTCTACCACGAGTGTCAAACCCCGTAGAAATCAACAATACAATCCCAAACAACCATATCCACCACTACGAGAATCCCTAATAGGAGTATACACATGGATAGGAGTATCGAGCACATCATGAACAAGATCCAAACCATGAAAATTAACACACATAGGAAAAAGTAGAACCCAAATCAAACAACGCAATAGCAACCATTTATCGAACACGAAGATATTACACTGTAATAACAATGTACGAAGCCTGCTGCCTCGGGCACCTTAAGAAAAGCATAAAAGTGAGCCTAGCTACCTTTGCGAACCGCGTTAAAGAGGCTGTGCCACCTCTCTACTGGCCCAGGTGCCACCCCTTGCCCTGCACGAGCACCCCCTCTACTCGTCGAGCGTTACCTCCTAACAGGCGGCGAACTACCTCTCCCCAGCTATGGACGATTTGCTAAAGACACTTGCCTCCTCTCCCCCTTGAGAGGCGGAGCATGAGGTGGGTGGGAATGATCTACCGTCACGTGACACAGGACACCATCTGCGAATGTGGCCATACTCCCCACGCTCGTGGTATACCTTCTCGATCACTAGCCTCGAGGGAACAGAAGAAATAGGACGAGCGCCGAGAGAGTCGGAAGAAACAGGCGAGTACCCTCGGCGTACTGTTGGTGGGGAGTATTTCCTAACGAGATCTTGGGTGACACCTACATAGCCAATTGAATAGGACACCCAGGGAAACAGCAGTCACGGGTCTGAGGCCACTATAGGGAACCCATCCTCAAGCCTTCTTCTGATATTCTTTGCATACGCTAAGGTTTCACCCCCTACATGTTCTTTACATATTCCACTACTTCTTGAAAGGTTTTACCTAAGAAGACCACAGGTGCGATAGCTGAGACCCACATTCGAATCTTTAATAAATCGCACGATCCTCTCTTCCTTTGTGGGAAGTAAGGGTAAATCATGCACGGATAGTGAATGGAACCGGGCCTCATAGGCTACAATAGAAGAGCTCCCCTGCTCGATGATAGTGAGATCATCCGCCTCCTATCTATCAGGGTATGAGGTACATACTTCCCTAGAAATGTAGAGTAGAGGCGGTCACGGGTCAACGGTGGTGACCTGTGATGCCTCCACAAAGCCCTCCACCGAGCTTTGCATCACCCATGGTTGGAAGGTGACAAACTCCACTCTGTACTTCTCCATCGCCCCCATCTTATGAAGCTCCTTGTGACAATCTATAACGAATTCATGGCGTCACTCCACCTCGTACCATAAAAATGGGAGGCTTCATCTTAGTGAACCTCCCGAACAAGTTGTTCGCCACCGTCATATAGGCCCAACCAGCTGACTGGAGAACATGGATTCCTTAGGCATGTCATCAAATGCGAGAGCCACTTCTTGTTGCATGTTGTATCTTATCTTTGTTTCCACTGCCGGGGAGATGGCGTTGACTCATTACCCACGAGGCCACTGGGGAGATAAAGATCGAATCCCTAGAACCTCGGAGGATCTTGGAGAAGGAGCAACCTTTCCACTGTGTCAGGTACTTCCCTCTATTGCCACACTTTCTTAAAGCTGCGTGAGAGGTACGGGAATCGCGGCCTCCCTCATATTTGGAGCAAAGCGTAAGCCCCACCCCTCCCCAGCTATGGCAAGCCTTCACACAACGTCTCCAGACCCTTCCTGCGCGGGCTAGCTGCTTGGCTCAGTGTTGCGTCTGCATTTCGCATCCCGCCCACGTGTTCTAACCATCGGTGAGAGGAACTAGAATTTTTAGATTAATTTGGATCACCGAGATATCAATTGGAATCAAGTAATCGTACGGAAGGGAAAAGAAGGATTTTCTAAAGTCTAAAACCTCACCAAAGATAAGTTATGGACGTCTCCACACCAATCAACAAGACTCTACTAGACCCATCTTAATGCAATGAGATTAAAGAACCTAGGGCTTGATACCAACTTTTCATGAACCAAATGGCCATAGTTACCACACTAACCCCGAGTGGGCAAATCAATGAACCCCAACAACTACCCCAACATCTATCATTCCAATGAGAAAGGAAAAGCATTTTTATTAAAATAAATGAAATATTTGAAAACTATAACAACTATCTAAAACAAAATAAACAATAATCCCTAAGATTTGAAACTCATTGCACCAAACGTCTAAGTCGCAAAACTAAGAGTAGAGAAGTCTAAGAAAAAAAGATAGAGAAATGTCGAGAGGAGAGACATCTTCATCGGGAAGATGGGGCCCTTAGTCATTGCGATCACTCATCTTTCAAGTGAAATTGTCGTTGCTCTATAGGTGAGGGCCAGGGAGGGAGCTTCCTGATTGAATTCTACACTTTCGAGACAGAGATGATAGCGTCGGTACGAAATACGGTGCCTTAGACATCACTGCCCGACCTTACATAATAACAAATAGGCATTGCAACTACAATATGAAACCGAGTCCACAACATCATACTTAAGCATAGTAAACATTTCAGAACATTAGCTTTGCATAGAGTGATAGCCGGCACACTCAGATTAGGCCTTTCAGCTGCCGGCGGTCACACAGCCGGTATAGTGGTCTCGCCATGGGAACAAGTCCCAGCTCTGACGGTATTGCCGCAGGCGTGGCTCGACTTAACGCACCTTCATCATTTCACTAGTTTCGGCCGGTTCACACATTCTAGTACTCATTCATATATAACACAAGATTTTGACAATTATTCACAACTACTCATTATCATATGTTATTTAAAATTTATCACAAAAAATAACAACTTAACATCAATTATTGTTTAACTATGTCACACTTCAAATTCTTTCCACTTTCCTCGTTCAGGTTACAATTACGGGATCACAAACTCAACTCAACTACTTAGCACTTACTCATTCTAAGTCTTTAGCCTTGATTACAAAACATCATAAAATAGAACAAATGGTGACATGTGGGACAAACGCCTTCCCCCATATTGCGCCTTAAACACTTTCTAGTATCAATATCAATGTACACAAATGCAAGAGGATCTTATTTACTGCCCTTCCGAGTCATGACACATGAGGACTCACAAATTCATGTATTGTACAGCATAGTACCCCCCTCCCACTCATATGCTCGTCTGGAATCTTTGCCCTCGGACATGAGCCACTCAACTAGTATCATTCGCTTGGGATGACGGGTCTTAGAAGTTCAAAACCCCTTCCCTTCATGGCACTTTAAAAGTAAAACCCCAATTTCACCTAGATCTAGGCCCCAATTCCGCATAACTCATATTCTCTAGCAATTAAATCTTGGGGGCAGTCGTTACCCCTATAAACTTCTAATCATATCACCCCTTTAACTCCAGTGATCCGGCCCTAGTCTATCAACCTAGGGTTTCTTAGCTTAGAAATCACCATTGGGCCACCCTACAATTCTAAGGTGTAGAGGGAATCAAATGGGGAAAGGTGACTAGAGACATACCTTGGAGAAAAGTTCAACTACTCAAGGGGAGAATTCACCTGACCTTCAACTTTTGTGGTTTTGAAATAATGAGGTATAACGAAATTCCACGGAATGACCCGCTACGATTTCCATTGTCGTCCCGGTGGTCATATTTACCAACATAGCGGACCTGCTATGCCCAATTAGAAAGCCTCTGGCGATTAGATGGTTAATTCCACACACGATTCGTTACGGCAAGACTCTAATCTTCATCACGGTCTCGCTAAGCGAAAAACTACATCTGGCGGTCCCGGCTCAGAACCTCCACAAAATTATCAATTACACTAGTTCCCTCACAACACTCTCTAAGCTGTTTCTCTTGCCTCGATTAGAGTGTGTTCGTCGGTCACCCATGTAATGAATATACGTTTAAGATATCTATCTACTATATTTAAAGTATGAAGACCCTTAGAAATATTGATTGAATTTTTTACCTTTCATTAAAAGACTTTATGGTTGATAAAATTGTCATTTAATTTTTTATTAAATAATTATTATTTAATTATTATCTTAATATTTGGTACTAAAATTAATTAATGTTATAGGTATTAAATCTTTACTTATTATAAGTAAGAGCTCCTAATGTTTTGTATTTTATAATTGACTAAAAAATTTCTTTATAAATCTTTCTTATTTGAATTATAATAAAAATTCTAACATTCAATATTTTAAAATATATTATAATTTTGTTAACTTATATTAATATTTTATTTTTTTTATTTGTTTGGTTTTGATTTTTTTATTATTTATATCATGTTTTATTGTTGTTTTTTTATTTTGCATTAATATATTGAATTTATTTATATTCTTCTCTTTTTCTAAAATAAATTTAAATTTCAAAAATTAAAAAACACAAAAATTATTAAAAATATAAAATTTTATGAAAAATCTTAAAAAGAACAAGAAAATTCTTTTTGTCTCGAGACGGCTCGAGACAACGAGTCATTTCAGCGATGGAATAAGTAGTGGATGGATATTAATGCTGCTCGAATCTGTAGTTTTGGATTCCCATGTTATTACTATCATATAGGTTCCCTTTGTTAGTTTGCATGCTAGTTCGGTCTCGGTTAGAAAATTGGCATTTTGTTAATATCTTTCCGATAGTGTTTGATCAGTTTTATTAATAGTTTAGTCTTGAGGAGTTCGGTTGTTAATATACACAATTTAATTACTTAAGTTGTTCTCTGAAGCCGGTTCTGACGATTTTAGATAAGCATCTACGACTAGTCAGAACCGTGACTGATTATCAACTGATTTCTCTAAATGATTGGTTACTTCAGATATGAGTGACTAATGTGAGAATGCTGAATTTTGTTCTCCGATTCTTCAGCTCTGAGTTACTTCTAGATAAGTATTCGACTTAGTCAAGACCCCAACTTTGAAGCTATCTGACAAGTGAGTTAAGTTAGGACTATCCAGTGGGAGTAGTACTTATACTTAGAGCGGACGGGGTTCGGCACACCCAGTTCCCGAACAACATTACTCCATAGTATATTATTGGCCCAATGGGCCCCATTCTTGTGATCACCCAACTCGGCCACTATCAGCAGCGAGGGGGTATAGTGGGTTTTCTCGATGGGCTGTACACATCGGACTCCATGTTTATCTCATGTGGTTACATATCAGTTAACAGGCTCTCCTTGCTAGTAAAGTTTCAATTCGAGTTTAGCTTAGTTTAGTCACTCGATGCTTGAGACATGTTTATGATCGTCGGTTAGATTCATTATTGACCATATTAGTTATAGCTCGACTTTTATCGGTATTAGAGTATTAGTTATTCATTTTCATGTTATTTGAGTTAGTTCTTATTTTCCATTACTTATTGTATATCTCTTAGTTTATTCAAAGTACTAACACATACTTTCTATGTTATTATCGTATTATAATCTGAGACACGGTTTCCTAGTCTCGGCATCATTAGTAGTTTCCCTCGATGATTTCGGTAGAAGCATTATTTGGTGAGTCCTCATCTTTTGAGGATGATGTTTTCTTTTCATTTAGTTCTTTATTTAATTAATTTAGAGTTAGGCGGAAGCATCCCGGTAACTCTCAGCTTCCTCTTATGTTTACTTAGTTTGCAGTGCGTGAATAGCAGGTTCACTTGGAGTAACTTGTGACTTCAAGTACCGTGTCCCTTCCATGGTGCAAACTCGGGATATGACAAACATTATTAGAGCCCTTGGTTTATATTGCCTCCTAGGTTTTAAAGCCACCTCAAGTAAGGCCTTTACTGAGGGTGTGAAGCATTACACCATGTGGTGCAGAATTTCCCAAAGATGTTATGAGGAAAACTCCCTTTTGTTCATACTCTATATCATGCATTGAAGTTTAATCCCAGAAATTTCCTCTAAACTCGTGCTATTCGTTTCAGTGAAATATGCATCCAAAACGAGAAAATGGAAGGAGATGCTTGTGCTAACCGACACCTTCCCTGACTCAGCGGCCTCCCAGGCTTTGATCAAGTGTCATCGATAAATTTTGAGTGGCGATCCGGCTATTGGTGCGGCTTGCTGACCAACAAGTGGCAGACAGTAGGTGGTCCTAATGAATGCAAACAGTGCATGGCATTGCCATTAGGGACTTCATCAGAATGGGCCTCCATATTTTCATAGTCTCTGGGTGGGGAGAGGACACCGCAATAGTTTGTGGATGAGGTGTGGAAGATCACCAGTTATGGGTGTTAGTTTCGTGTAGAGTGATGATACGGTTGCCTACCCGAGTTGAAGGGAGTAGCGAGATTTGGTATAATCTATGGAAGGAAGGGAGGCCGACGGGAATCGGGGTCCCGGTAGAGTGGATGAATTCGCTACAAAATTTCTAGACATATTCTTTCCTCGGAAATTGAGGGAAGCCAAGGTCGCTGAATTTATGAATGCGAGGCTGGGTAACATGATAGTGGAGGAATATGCAATGGAGTTCACTCGGTTGTCGGGTATGCTCTAGAGATGGTTCTCGAGCCAAGAGCTCAAATGCTCAAATTCATCAATGGAGTGTCGATTTGGTACTTAAGGAGTGTAGAGCGCAATGCTCATCAAGGACATTGACCTCTCTAGCCTGCATCCATTCATGCATAGTAGGTCAGGCGGAAGTTCCCAGAGATATTGGCCAGGAGAACATGCGGGCAGAACGGAGTTAATCGGATTATGGCCACCGGAGAGTCGGCGGTAGTAGTCACCCATAACGGCGGCAACATAGAATTCCGATTACCTACATCAACTAGCGCCCTTTTCGGTCTGCAAGGATCAAAGGGAGTGGAGCATCGCTCTTAGTCCCGGAAGTTAAAATGCTAGCAATCATTACCCCGGCTGTCCTAAGTGTGGCAACAATCATCTCGGTGAATGCCACATGGGCAAAAAGGGTTGCCCAGATAATGGTGAGTTGGGTCACGCAGGTTAAAGGAAGTGTCCCGTCGGCGGGCGAGGAAAGCTTCCGAGTCTGCTTGACCCAACCCCGGCGGAGTCATCCAACTCGGTAGGTGACTACTTGGTATAGATAGAGTCGAAGCACCAAGACCTTTGTTCTTTGTCTCTTATGGATAAAGTCTCACCTCACATGAGTCACCAGGCCATATTACGTATTTTCCATTCTAGATGCCATATTTCCCTGCACCGATCTAGGATCCACTATCATTCTACATAACTCCTTATGCAAGCTTTGTTCAGTTAATTAGTCCGAGTCCTCTGAACTGTTCTGGTCTGATTGGTGAGTCGGTTAGAACTTAGCCAGGGTAATAAGGCTGTGATCTGTGTGTTGGTATGTAATTCCGGTTGATTTAGTAGAGCTAGACATGATCGATTTTGACCTCATTCTTGGCACGGATTGGTGCACTCGGTTATGCCTCAATCGGCCGCACTAGAGTCGTCGGAGTTTCGGTTTCCCAATAGACGATCTTAAATAGATGGGTAGTGTTTCAGCACCTAGAGGTCATTTTATTTCCCTACCTTAAGGCAAGGAACCTCATTTCGAAAGGAGTGAATCTATCACCTAGTTAGTGTCAAAGATTCTAGCAGACCCCAACAATTCGTTCAATTTCGGTTTCGGTGAATTCCTTGACGTGTTTCAGAAGATCTTCCCGAGTTCCTCCCGAGCGGGAAATAGAATTCGGCATAGACCTTCTTTGAACACTCAGGCCATCTCTGCACTTCTCTTACGAGAATGGTTCTATCTTGAGCTTAAGGAGTTGAAGGAGTGCTTGAAGGACCTTCTTTGATAAAGAAGAAGTTCCTTCGGGCCCCGCATCTCCCCATGGGGTGCTCCGATTTTGTGCGAAAGAAAGATGGGCACTCTTAGAATGTGTATCCACTATCATCAACTAAATAAAGTTACAATTAAGAGCCGAGTATTCCCTAGCCGGGATTATGAAACTTGTTTTGATGAAGCTGACAATTGTTTTTCAAGGTAGTTTTCGGTCGGGGTATCATACGCGGGGTCCGAGGAATGTGACCTACCGAAAACAACCTTTAGAACACAGGCATGGTCACGATGAATTTGTGGTTATGTCTTTTGGACTAACTAATGCTCCTACGACTTTAAGCACGATGAATAGGTATTCAAATAGTATCTGGACATGTTCATCATTGTGTTCATAAGCGACATTTTATTTATACTCTATAAATGAGGAGGAGCATTCTAACCATCAATCCTCATTAGTTGTTGAGGATTAAGTCAAAGAAGGATGAAGATCCCATACCGCTTAAGGGCGAAAAGCGGTTCTAAGAAAGAAGCGGAGGCTTTCTCCAAAGGGGAGATGGTGTGCTTCATTACCAGGGCGGACTATGTGTTCTAGACATAGATGACTTGAGACAGCAAATACTAGAAGAAGCACACAGCTCTAGATATTCTATCCACCTAGGTTCACTAGTTTACAATGACCTACGATAAATCTACTAATGGAATGGCATAAGAGCATTTAGAATTTGTGGCTAGGTCTTTCGAACATCAACGAGGTTAAAGTTGAACATTAGAGACCTAGGGGTATGACTCGGGATATCGGCATACCCACATGGAAGTGGGAAAAAGTGAATATGAACTTTATTACGAGGTCTACCTCATACTCGCCGGCAACATGATTCTATTTGGGTGATAATAGGTGAGTTGACTAAGCACATTTCCTCCCGGTTAAGTACAGGCTCGGTCGAGGATTATGCTAATTTGTACATCAAAGTTAATCCGATTTTATGGGGTTCCACCATCCATTTCGAGATAGAAATTTACCAGTTCACCTGCATTTAAAGTCATTTCGAAAGGACTTATTTTCAGGTCCAAGCTCGGCTGGCTTTCGGCCTCGGTCGTCGGCAAGGCGGCGGACTATTTAGATCATAGAAGATATGTTGAGCTTGTGTGATCGACTTCAAGAGATGAGTTGGGATGATCACCTACCTCTCATTGAGTTTTCATACAACAACAACTACCACTCCCCTTTGAGGCATAAATGGTAGGAGGTGTAGGTCTCTACCTCCTAGGGTTGTTTGAAGTTGAAGCCACCCAGTAAGATGGCTGGAGTTCCTTGAGGCTATGCGAGAAAGTGCAACATCGAGAGAAAGGTTGAAAATAGCTCGAGTCACCAGAGATCATATGCGAGACGTAGAAGAAAGAGAACTAAAATTTCTTGTGGATGATTGGGTTTATGCGAAAATTTCACCCATGAAAGGAGTGATGAGGTTTGGAAATAAAGGAAACTCGGTCAAGGTATGTAGGACCCTATAGGATTACGAGGGAAATTGGCAATATGGCCTATGAGTTAGAATTACCTTCGAGAAGTTAGCATTTGTACACCCAATCTTCCATGTGTCACTTGTTGAAGAAGTGCATCCGTGATCCGACCTCGGTTGTGCCACTAGACGGTGTGGGAGTGAAGGATAGTCTCTTATGAATAAGTCCCAATTCGGATCCTAGACCGCAAAGTTCGTAAGCTTTGAAATAGAAAGTCACTTCGGTAAAAGGTATTGTGGAGGAACCAACTAGTTGGGGGCCACATGGGAATCGGACATGATGGCTAAATATCCCCATTTATTCCCTTCTAGTTCGGTTTAGCATCAGAATTAAATTCCTCCTCAATATTCTATTTAGTTTAGTACTCATCATCTCTATTAAGGTTTTCAACGTGCACTCTAGTTGTGTTAACTCAGTTAGTATGCCTATCTAGTTTGGGGTCGAGTCCACTCCTTGAAGCTCCGGTTTATAGTTTAGTTTTGGGAATTGCGGCTTTTTCTTAGTTTTCAATGATTTTAGCCTTCATTTGAGGATGAATGAATGATCCCAAGGGGAGATATTGTAACACTCTAAAACTTTCTAGACCAAACTCAGACTTTGCATGAAAAACCGGAAAAGAACCGAGAATTTTTTTTTTGTCTTAGGAGAGCTCGGAAAACGAGTCGTTGTCAACATGGACCATTTTATGATTCATGGTTTAATATGCAAGCTTTTCATTTGGGAACCAACGAGTCATTCAAAAACCCATTACAAATAGTAACAAGTCATTATTTCTTAGATGCAATCTACTAGACATCTCCCAAACAGCAGTGGAACCAACGAATCGTTGTCACCTCTAACAGTCATCGTTTCCACCCATTACCGAGATCCAGAAATCCTTTAGTTCAAGGCAGTGGTGACGATGGGAAGTTACCATGACTCATGGGTTCTTCCAACAAGTCGTGGTGTCGTCTAGTTAGAGGGGATCAGGTGTTTTGCTCTGAAAACCTGCCCAGTGGCCACGATAGGTACCAATGACCCATTGGTTCATCCAATGAGAGTCGTGGTCTCCTTTAATTTCCAACGTCCGGTGAGCTTAGTGCAGGCCCGGGACCACGAATGGTCCCAACGAGTTATAGTGTCAACTAACAATTCGTTGTATGACAGGTGGTCCGTCGAGCGATTTTCGGACTTCTATCTCGGGGAATTTTCCTAACTTCCATCTTTTTAAAAATTACAAAATATTGTTTAGGGTTTTCAGAGGGATTTTAGAGGTATAGTAACCCTCTCTCTCATTTCTTGAAAGAACCGGATAATATAAGTACGATCTACGCGAGCGGTTCTCTCGAGCAAGCTAGGGCTTTTGAGTTTTCTTCTCGAGATTCCACAAGTTCTTCTAGGGAATTCGACTCTAGAGTATGTAGAGATTCAACAAAGGAATTTCTCTTCCCTTGTGCCCCAAAGCTTTCTTTAATTCCTTATCGGTCTTAACCCCGAATGTTAGAAATAAGGTTATTTTCAACCAAATCCGATTTAATTCTTATGGATTGTTGTTCATATGAATTCTTTCTATGTTTCACTACTTAGTGATCATGTTGCTACTTTCTTCTTATGATGTGGTTTTGCCCTAATTCTACAAATGCGATAAATTGGGTCTTGCATAGTTGACTAGATATTAATGTTGCTTGACTCTATTAGTTTTTGAATTACCATGTTATTACTATCATATGAGTTCACAACCGGTTGCATGCTAGTTCAATCTGTCGGAAAAATTAGCATTTTAATTATCTTTCCAAGAGTCGGTGATCAGTTTGACAATAATTAGATCTTGAGGAGTTCGGTTCAATAATACTTCCTAGTTTCGGTTATCGGTTTGTTCTCACAGATAGTTACAGCCTTTAGGATAGCGGCTCGGCCAGTCTTAGAACCATTAACACCAATTATCGGCTAGTTCTCACAGACGGTTACTCAGCTTCCCGGATAAGTAGCTTTGACCGGTCTTAGAATACCGGTTTTCGGTTATGCGGTCCAACAGACTCTCGGGTTACTTCTAGATAAGTATTCCTAACTTAGTCTAGGATTTGACTTTGAGCTATCGGCTTAGCAGTCAAGTTAATACTATCTAGTGGGGTAGTACTAAGAGCCAGAAGCGGTGGCGTTCCAACGCACCTAGGTTCCAGAACTATGTTTCCACCATAGATTATTGCTGACCAGGCCCAGACTTGTGATTACCCAACTCGCCACTATACCACGGCAAGGTACATGGGCTTTCTCCAATTGGGTATACACATCATCCAAACTCCACGTTTAGCTCACGTAGTTATATGTCGTTTATAGACTCTCCCACTTGTCGGATACGGTTTAGAAGTTCGGTTTAGCTCATTTCGAGTCACTCGGTTTCGAGGACATGTTTATGACCATCGATGCAGTTTATTAACCATAATGAATTATAGTTCGGCTTTTATCGGTATTTAGTATTAGTTGGTCATTTTATGTTATTTCCAATTCGAGGTCTTATTTTTCCATGCTTATTGTATATCTCACTTAGTACATTCAAATTACTAACGCATCCTTTCTATTTCGTATTGTGTTATGATACGGAGTGTAGGTTCTCGGTCTCGGCATCATCGGTAGTTTTCCCCTCGACGATTTCGGCGCGGCGTTATTTGGTGAGTCACTCATCTTAGAGGACGATGTTTGCTTTTTTAGTTAGTTCTTTTATTTAGTCGGATTTTATAGTTAGTTGGGGGCTTATCCTAACTACTCATCAATTAGTAGTTGTCTTTTGGACATAGATGTTTAGTATTCAATACCGTTATCTTATATCAAAGAATTTTTACTTGGATGACTACTTTTATACGGCTTAAAGCTTATGTTTCCTTAGTTTAGCAATGTGATGATAGACCATGGGTTTGCTTGGGGTCATTTTTGACTTCAAGTACCGTGTCGGAGTCTAGGATGCGGTTCGAGATGTGACAAACTTGGTATGAGCCCTAGGTTTAGATTATCCTAGGATGTTCGAAAGCCGCGTCAAGTAGAGTCCTTTTCATGGGTGTGAGAAGCGCGCCACACTTATGAAGGGGAGGCTACAAGACATTATTAGGAAAACTCCTTTTGTTTCATACTCATATCGTGCGTTGAAGTTTAATCCCGAGTTTCTCCTAACTCGTGCTCCATTCATTTTAGTGAAAATATACCTCCAAATGAGAAAATGGAAGAAGGGTGGTAATGCCAATGTTTTCCCCACCGGCTCAGCGAAGCCTCTCAAGACGATCAAGTGTCCTTGGTAGAATTCGGCGGTGATCAGTGTTGGCGCGGGTGACCAACCAAGTGAACCGAGCGGGTAGTCCCGGTGATTGCAAACGGGTTTTGCGGTAGCTTCTAGGGTTCGGCACTTCACCCGAATGAATCCTTCCATCTTTCATGGATCTAGGTGGGAGAGGACCCGCGAGGAGTTTGTGGATAAGGTGCGGAA
Source organism: Datura stramonium (assembly GCA_018107945.1). Classification (NCBI taxonomy): domain Eukaryota; kingdom Viridiplantae; phylum Streptophyta; class Magnoliopsida; order Solanales; family Solanaceae; genus Datura; species Datura stramonium. The sequence goes on from JACEIK010007829.1 coordinate 26,660, forward strand.
GATCACCCAGTTATGGAGTGTTAGTTGATGGAAATGCGGTCACGGCTTCCTACCGATTGAAAAGGATGGCTGAGATTTTGTACAATTAGTGGAAGGAAGGAGGCCGGCAAAAGGAGGATCGGCGGGCGGGATGAAATTTCTACGTAATTTCTAGACAGATTCTTTCCTCGGGAATTGTGGGAGGCAAAGGTCATTGAATTTATGAATCGGAGACAGGGTAATAGGACAGTGGAGGAATATACGTTGGATTTCACTCATTTGTTGAGGTATGCTCACGAGATGGTTCTTGAGCTAAAATACATGCTCGGAGTCGTCAATGGAGTGTCAAATCTAGTACTTAAAGTGTAAATGCAATGCTCATCAAGGACATCGACCTTTCTAGTCTCACCATTCACCTTTGTGATTGAGGCCGAGAAGTTGAAGGATATTGAGTGAGAGAACATGCGGACTATAGCGCGGGTTAGTCGGATTATGGCCACCAAAGGTTTGGCGGTAGTAGCCCACGGCGGTAGCAACGAGAAAACTCCGGCACCCACATCGGCTAGGCGCCCCTTTTTCTAGTCCCGCAGAGATCGGAAGGGTGGAGCATCGGCTCTCGAGTCCCAGGAGTTACGGTGCCGGCAGTTACCCGGCTTGTCCCTAAGTGTGGCAAGAACCGTCGGTGAATGCGCGCTGGGAAAAAGAGGGTTGCCCGGATGTGAAGCGGTTGGTCACAAGTTAAAGGAGTGTTCGTCAACGGGCGAGAGGAAAACTTAGTCTGTCGGTAGCTCGAGTAGATCGTCGAGCTCGGTAGGGGACTATTTCAGGGTACGGATGCGGTCGGCGCCAAGCAGCTTTATGCTTTATCCTCTCATCGGGATTAGGAGAGCTCACACGACATGGTCATGGATATGTTATGTCTTCCATCTATATGTATATGCCCTAGTAGATCTAGGAGGCACACTATCATTCGTGACTCCTTATGTAGGTATTAAATTTTAAATTAGTCTATAAAAGTCCTCTCAAAACCATTCTCGGTCTCTACCCCGATTGGTGAGTCGATTAGAGCTAGCCAGGTATCAGTCTTGCCGGTCTCGGTGTTGAGTAAAGTTATTCAGTTGATACGGTAGAAATTTAGACATGGTCGATTTTGACCTCATTTTTGTGGATTGGTTACATTCCAATTATGCCTCGATCGGCTAACGAAACTAGAGTCGTCGGGTTTCGGTTTCCTAATGAGTCGGAGTATTAGAGTGGAGGGGTAGTGTTTCGGTGCTTAAGGGTCGGTTTAGTTCCTACCTTAAGGAAAGGAACCTCATTTCAAAAGGGTGCATCTATCACCTAGTTCGAGTCGAAGATTCTAGCTCAGATACCCCAACGATTGATCGGTTCCGATTCTTAGTGAATTCTCCCGATGTGTTTCTAGAAGATCTTCTCGGAGGTTCCCTCCCAAAGCGGGAAATAGACTTCAACATAGACCTTCTTCCAAACTCTTACAATGTGTATCGACTATCATCAAGCGGAGCAAAGTTACAGGTTAAGAATAGGTATCCTCTAGCCACGATTGATGACTTGTTTGATCGGCTTTAGGGAGCTAGTTGTTTTTCAAAGGTAGATCTCGGAGTCGGGGTATCATCGGCTTAGGGTTCGGGGAATGTGACATGCAACAACCTTGAGAACTCGATATGGTCACTATGAATTTGTGGTTATGTCCTTTGGACTAACTAATGCTCAATAACTTTTATGGACACGATAAATAAGATATTCAAATAGTATCTTTTTTTCCATTATGTTCATAGGCGACATTTTGGCATCTTGCGAAATGAGGAGGGTCATGCTAACCGCGGAGGATAGTGTTTCGAGCTCTCGGAAGGCGCCATTATTGCTAAATTCGGCAAATGTGAATTAAGGCAGTTTGTGGCCTTCCTCGGTCATGTGGTCTCGGGTGAGGGTATCGGGTAGATCCTCAAAAGATAACGGCGGTGAACTAGCCAAGACCCACTTCCCAATAGATATTAGAAGTTTCTTAGGTATAGCCGATTATTATCGACGGTTTGTAGAAAATTTTTCTTCTATTGCGTCTCCTCTGACTAAACTAACTCAGAAAAATGTGAAGTTTTAGTGATGAGATGCATGTGAGAAGAGTTTTCAAGAGTTTAGACTCGACTCACTGGCTCAGTTTGACTTTACCGAAGGAACGGGAGAGATGGGTTCGTAGTCTATTGTGATGCATCTCAAGTTGGCCTCGGTTGTGTTCTGATGCAACGGGGTAAGGTGATAGTTTATGCCTCGGACAACTCAAGGTTCATGAGAAGAAATTATCGACTCATGATCTAGAATTGGCAGTAGTGTTTTCTTTAAAAATATGGAGGCGTTACCTTTATGGGATTCACGTGGATGTATTCGCCGACCACAAGAGCCTTCGGTATGTTTTCAGTTAGAGGGACTTGAACCTACATCCAGAATGTGGTTGGAGTTATTGAAGGATTACAACATGAGTGTATTGTACCACTAGGGCAAGGCAAATGTGGTGGCGGATTCCTTAAGCAGGACGTCTATGAGGAGCGTTGCTGATGTTGAAAGGAGCAAAAGAAGAGCTAGCGAGGATATTCACGGAGTTAGCCCGATTAGGAGTGCGGTTGGTTGATTCATCGAGAGAAGAGTAATCTTTGCGAGTGGGTCGAGAATCCTCGTTATTTGTTGAGGTTAAGTCAAAGCTGGATGAAGATCCCATACTTTTAAGCTAAAAATAAAGTTCTAAGAAAGAAGCGGAGGCTTTCTCCAAAAGCGAGAGATAGTGTGCTTCGTTACCGGGGCGGACTATGTGTTTCGGATGTAGATGACTTGAGACGAATACTAAGCGAGAAGCATACAACTCCGGATATTCTACCCACCCGGTACCACTAAGATGCTAGTGATCTATGGGAAATAATTGTTAAGGTAAAATTGTACTTATAATGCAAATCAATCTTATGTTTAGGACTTTTGAAAATACAATTTGAAAAAAGGGCAACCCGATGCATAAAGCATCCGTGTTAACGGGGGGGTCCGGAGAAGGATCGAATCCCGAGAGAGTGTGATATATACAATCTACCTTAATACAAGTATCGGTGGCTATTTTCATTAAATTTGATGAGTCTTTCTTAGTTTTGAGGCATAACAATTTCTTAGTGACCAATTACAAATAAAAAATGCATTTATGATATTATCAATTTATTAGTGCCAAAAAATAAATTAGGTAATAAATCATAATATGATTTAAATGAAGTGCTAATTATTTAAATGAATAATTTATACTATATGTTTAATCTACTATAAAACTTTGTATTATAGTGCATCTTCATAATGGTATATAAATTAATCTATTAATTACACGTTATTTCTATAATATTTTTATTTAATGAACTAAATATTATAACAAACTAAATAATTAACTATTAGATTATATCAAACTCTTAAACATGATCATTTATCAATTTGAGATTTATAATTTTTTATCTAAATTCTTATATTATTACACTAACATATCTTTTTAAATATTATTTAAAAATTTATTGTTATTAATATAGACATGCCTGAATGCGTATGCTAAGACTAGTAATTATAATAATAAACACTATTTTTTAAATTATGACTAAAAATACAGTAATAATAATAAAATGATACTAAATAATGCGAATAATATTTGTTATAACAAAATCTGATATTAAAATCCAAGTAAAAAATAGTATTTTGGCCTGCATAAATAAAAATGCCGGCTCAAACGGGTAAATCAAAGAAAAGGAGGAACAAAAGTAGGTGTCAACAAATGTAATGGAGGAATCACAACCTCATAAAAAGAGTAAGTAAACACAACTATTCCAATAGGGGAATCACATCCCTCCTTTCATATCACAACAAAAATAATGTCATGAGGGAATCACACCTCTCATAAAAAAAATTTTAAAATAAAAGTAAACATGACTATTTTAATAGGGGAATCACACCCCTTTTTTCATAGCACAACAAAAATGATATATAATGGAGGAATCACACCCCTCCTTCAAAGAAAATAATAATATATAATGGGGTAATCACACCCCTCGTAAAAAATATAAGTAAACATGAAATTTTCAAATAGAATTGCCACTTCTTTCATAGTACAACAAAAATAATAAGTAATAGCATAATACATAAGTACATAAATCGCACTAAAATATGGTACTTTCTAACCATTTTTATGAGATTAAAATTGATCTTTCTTTATGTTAAGTGATTTCATAATCATTGGGGCACTTAGTGGAATCACTTTAATCCATATAAGGATTTGTTAAAGCTTTATGTAATAAATTTCCAAAACTTTTAATTTGCTTGAACAATTTAAATCCTTCAAGAATTTATATATAAATTTCCTTGTCTAATTAGACATAATAATTTATTATGCGCATTCAAATTTTTCATGTATTGCGAGACAGAAAGAAATCTCATTTTATCCATCAGAGACACATCTCTACACAATAATGTCAGGGCTTTTGCGAAAATTCCTTATGCCACAAGGCATAGGCATGCTTTATGTATTATCAATTTCATTTTACTTTTCGCATAATAACTTATTTTAGCCAAGCTTGACATTATATACCATGATCTCTTTGGATCACAAGTCAAAAATATCACTTTTTCAAGTAAAACAAAATATATTTAAATTGTGTATTCTATTTGGTCAATCATTTATTTGTCCACATTGTTTGACAAATTTGAATTAACATCATCACAAATACTAATAATATTGAGCTCTATATTATATCGAAGATACCGTCGATGGTCATTTTGATATTGATTTCAATATGATATAACTTATCGAATCTCATTATTTTTATTATTTTCAAGTAGAACCTTTTTCAAGGTTTCATAAAGTATTATGTCGTGGTGCTCTTTTAAAGGATTTGTCTCATTATTATGACCATCTTGATCATTTGCTACATCTTCTTCAAGGAGTTTATCTTTGGAATAGTGTCTATCACGCTTCGAGGCATACCACCAGATTACATCTTTCAAGGACTCCAATTCTCAGCTGGGCATTTCTGTTTGGATTATTACATAAGATCAACAAATACATCTTGCAATTAATTTGCAATATTTTTCACATGAATTATCTCTTAAACTTCAAGTTCACATTTTTTTTTATAAGAATCTAGATAATTCATTCCACGCATAATTTTTTAGTTGCTAATCATCTCTCTGCCTAATGTTAGAAAAACTAACATTACACCCAACCTTATTTAGGAATCAATATTTGTGCATGGTAGAGCAATTGAATAATATTAAATATATTTAATTTTAGATGAGAATTATTGGGTCCCGATCTGAACCAAAAATTTGATAAAGAAACCTTGTTGGCTTGATGTTGTCACGATCCAAATGGACGGGCCGTGCGGGCACCTACATCGACTATATTCGATAGGAGAATCCTTATGAAACATTACAATTCATATACAAAAAAATTCATTACTTCTCCTTAATCAATGAAAATCTCAAAAATAAAAATACAAGATTCCCGAAACACTTGACTCTCCAAAGATCTAGTCTAGAAAAGTACAAGAGCTCTAATTGAATACGGCAAGAAAAAAGAACCATCTTTATCTTAGAAGAAGAATATGAAAGGCGGGTGTTGAGTACTCCCATGCCAATTAAGGAACTTCAAACTGCCACAACCTACATCCAAAAAAGGTGCGGTGGTGGTATCGGTACACCACACATAGATGAGCATCATCGACCGTACATTAATTAACACAATAGCATAATAATCAACATCTGATCAATGTCATTAAATTTAATGATTACATCACTCCTACAACATCACACTAAGTATAACTACTACATTCTCATTCTTAAGCCTCACCAAAGTTTATGCAATTACTTTACAAACCTATTCATTATTAAATCCTTCAATCTACCTCCCTCCATTTCTGCGGCGCGAGCTCAGGCCACGGCCCATGGCGGTCCCCGTACCCGTGACGATGTGTTTGTTGCGGCGCTATCCCAACAATCGTGTCGATTTTATTCTAATCTAATTTTTCCTATCCCTCCATATCTTTTTATAATACATCTACTTCTTTTACCACTTCCCTAGGAATTATTAAGTCCTTCATTTACCCTTTATTAACGTACTTAATTATGCACGAGTTTACAATAGTAAATAAGCCTTCTCTCTATCTCACAATAACTCACTATCTATGATTAAATGCAACACCCCAAAAGTCTCTAAGACTAGATCCAAAACTAGTGAGTTGAGATATTTGTAATGCCCCGAGACTTTTGGCTAAGTTTAGATCAGTTTCTAGATTTATAGATAGGTCCAAGCTCAATGAATTCTATGGATTACTAGATGTTAATATCAGTACAAAGTTTTAGAAGTGCAATAGATGCAAATTAATGTCATAATGAACTTCTAGCACAAAGTTGAGTTGAGAACCTTTTTACCGATTGAGTTTCGTGCAAGGATCTAGAAAGGGTCAACTTATAACGACTATAAATCCTATTTTAAAAAGTGTTTTTGGGTGATTCAATATATCAAATTGAATCCCTTTTAGTCTTCTTTCCAACTCCTCTAACCTTGTGTCAATCGGAGTTCGGAGTAAAAGTTTTGGCTTGATTTGGTGACACATCAACATCACAAAGCGATTCGTTGGGTAACTTCGTTAAGTCACCTAACAACTCGTTAAGTCACCCTAACAACTCGACAGTCACCTAACAACTCGTTAAGTGACCCATTAGGTAGCTAAAATTGCTGAAAACTTCATTTCTGAGGACTTCGTGAATGGTCAGTGACCCTTTAAGTCACCTCACGAATCGTTAATTGACTCGTTAAGTGGTAAAATTTCGTGAAAATTCCGGTGGGCTTCACGGATTAGACTCATGACACGTCCAGTACCTCACGAGCCGTGATGTCCCCTCGAGGACTAGTAGGGTCCCTTTTTCCTGTTAAATTTTACGGAATTTGTCTTCGTAAAATCCTATGTTCCCTAACTTCTAAACAACGTCATTTTGAGTATTATTTGGAGCGTTTTAAGGGTTTTTTCTAGTCTAATCTCTCATTCTCTCAAGATACTCACTCAAACCCTTCTTCCTCCTCTCTCTCAAGGTTCAAGGATTCTTCAAGGGATTACTCAAAGACTACAAGGTCAAGTTCAAGTAGGAGATTCTTCGGGCGGTATGCGGGTTTTCAATAGGATATTCTTCCATCCCTTTTGCCCCAAAATATTTTATCAAAAGTCCAATTTCAATTATTCTAGAAAAGCATGACCTATGGTTTCATTGATGGGTGATTTCTTCAATGTTTTCTTGAATTTTAGCTAATCGTGATTATAAACTATTTAGACATGTCTTGAATTATGCTCTAGATGGTACGAAAATGTATGATGTTGGGAAATGTTCTTCATGAAAGGGCTTGAATAATTGTGGGGTTTTATTATTATTCAATCAATTGAATCCATGACTCGCGTCCAAAGTATGAAATTTGTGAAGATTATAAGAATTCCTAATAGTTAGAGTGCTTATTATTTTCTAAATATGTCGAGATGAGATTAGAGAGTATGGGCTCAATTAGTTGAATTTAAAATATGTATTCTCATATGTTTTCGATGGGCCGATTGAGTATGAGGTAAATCTACGATAATGGCTTAATTAATGCATCCTTCTTATGAATTGGGGTAAATCTCGAAATGGATCTTTATGAAATGAAAATGTATGCTTCTCACATGATCTCATTGTAAATGTATAAGTTATGATTTATGTATATGAATTTCCATAAATCATAATATAGCGAACCAATATGCGCATGTTAAGATACAAATTAGACCTATGGATCATGAATGACTCTATGATATATGTCGAATGATGTGAATCCGAAACTTAAATGTTGTGGAAGTATTATGAATGATGTGAATCTCAAGATGCTCACTAATGTAATACCTTTGAAGAAATACTGATATGGCTCCATGAAGATATGAATTATGGTGATAAAGCATGAGAATGATATTTTAGAATATTGGGGTTGTTGTTTGTTGAAAGTATCCCCAATCCTTTCGAAATGAATGTCGTATGAGTAAAGCAGTGCATGTTCATGTTTCGACTAGCTGTAGTAGCATAGACCTGAGACATACATGTCGAGATCGGTACTCTTCATATTCTAGTCGGCCCGGGGACTCCCATAGCCGAGAATGTCTCCCTTGTTCGGTTGGGATCCTCCATAGCGGTAGCTCCCACAGTTCCGGTCGGGATCCTCCACGAGAAAATAGTGACTCCCTAGTTTGGTTAGGATCCTCCATAGTAGAGAGTGACTCACGTAGCTTCCGGTCGGGATTCCTCCATAGTAGAAAGTGACTCCCTAGTGGTAGAGACTCTCCATAGAGAATGACTCACTTAGTTATGTTATCGGCATGATTGAATTTCATTTTTACTTGATTTAATATAATGAGAATCAATTTCATTTACCAACGATCGGTACAATATGTGATACTAGTCTCGGATTCGGCTCTTATTGAATGATCAAAACTTAACATATGCATGAGTTCGATGATGTTTAAGAACATGAGATCCAAAAGAATGTTTCATATATATATATATATACGTGTGTGTGTGTGTGTGTGTGTGTGTGTGTGACTCATAAGAGTATTGTTGCATGTTAAATTAGTTATGTCGATGTACTTTGTTATTTCCTTATCGTATATTTGTATATTTAATTATTTATGTTATCCCGCATACTTTCAGTACATTCCAAGTGCGCTGGCATGCCTTTTGTTCTATATCGTTTCATGATATAGGTTCAGGTTTCTAGACTTGGCCTCGCGGTTAGATACGCTTCATTCCCTCTCAGTGCCGCTAGTGGTGGGTCCTCATCTCCAGAGGACATGATTTATGTTTCCATTTTCTTTGTTTTTTCGGTTTTAAGATTTAGAGTTAGTTGAGGCTTGTCCTAGCAACTCATCGGTTTAGTAAGAAGGCTTTCGGACTTGTCTAGATAGATTCGGTGTTGTATCCAAAGTGTTGTTACAATTGTTCTTATGACTCCTTATTGGGGCATTTGCGGTTAGCTTCTTCTCATTTATGTTGATAGTTGTTTCTAGTGTTAAGTGATATTCTATGATTATGCCATGGGTCGACTTGGAGCCTTTCGGGGTTTCTTATGTCGTGTCACGACTAGAAGTGTAAACTCGGGTCGTGACAAACTTGGTGTTGTGAGCAAAGGTTTAGAGTGTCTAGGGTGTCACGACGCATTAAGTAGAGTCTTCTTCATGGGTTTGAAGCGTGCCACATTCATGACGAGGAGGCCATGAGACATTTTAGGAATGTTCTCTATTCTTCTTGATTCTTATCATCGTAAGTACGAACCTAACAAGTTCCTTCCACTGGCTCGTGCTTTACGCGATCGCCGAATATGCCTCCTAGGCGAGCAAATGGAAGGAGAATGGTAATGGCCGCGGCGAGGTACACCACCCGGCCCCAGAGCGAACTCGATGGACGACCATGTTACCCATGCCGGGATTTCGGGCATCTTAATATGTTGGCATAGGCACCAGCACGCACACGGATTAATCGGCAAAGCAATGGCTCCCGAGGAATGGGAATGTAGCAGCGACAAGGTGAGGGATTTTCTCACAGAATGAACCTGCTAGAGTTCTTGGGGACAAAGGTAGGCGAGGACGTGAGTTCTTGGAAGAAATTAGGACGATTACCCACATCATGGGAGTGACGGGAATTGAGTTCGAGACTTAGCCTCAGGCTTCGGCTAAAAGGAGTTGCTTTTATGGTTTTTTCAATGGAGGGACAATCGAGGGATTGGAGAAGGCTCAGTAGGTTGGGATGAATTTAAGAGTGCTGCGTTCTGGGCTGGGTTTTTCCCTAGAGAGTTTAGAGAGCTAGGGTTAGCGAGAGTTCATCAACTTGGGAAATGAGAATGACATGACAGTTCAAGAGTATAGATTGGAATTTACCTAATTAACGTATGCCCCGGAGATGGTAGCGGACCGAGAGGGCTGAGTGAAGCCGAGGTTCGTCAGTGGAGTCAATCGAGACTCCTTGATTAAAGAATGAAGAATTGCCATGTTGCATGGATATAGACTTCTCAAATTTGGTTATTCGCGCAACAAATGGAGGCGGAGACGAGTGAAGGAAAGAGAGGAGAGAGAGAGGTCAGAGGGCAGGGATAGGAGATTGAGTTCTCTTTGCCAAAGGATGAGAGGTGGACCGCTCACTTTCCCGACGAGAAATCGACGATACAGCATTTTTGATAGTTAGTGCTCGTATAAACCTAGAGTAAGGTAGATTATATATCCAGATGTGTACCAGCGTGGGAAGAATGTATGGTTGGATCGGATGTTTGTTTTAGTGCGGCCGGTGGGGCCAAAAACACCTAGATTGCTTGGCAGCGGCAAAGTGAGCGAGTAGATCCTCTGACCATCTCTTAAGTAACTCAGATAGCTAAGCCCATTTCGTGGAATTGCATCATCTATCCCATGTGGCGGACATCGTCAAAATCGCTCCTATGTTGTAACAACACACCAGGATAAGGGCAAGTCGCAGTAGTGGCCACGGAGTATGTTGTGAATCTTGCATAACTCTTTGTATGTTGCTAGCTTGAAGAACCCTAGTATTAAATAAGGAGCTTGTGGTTGTTGTTGAGAAGAGGTTGTCGATGTATGATGTGAATAACTATTAATATAAGACTAAGTTTGTGATGGTTAGAGGTGAGAAAGGGAGCTACGAGTTAGTGAATTGGTCCCAGCCTTGACAAATGTTCGGGAGCCTCGAGAATGATGGCTTAAAGTTAAGGGGAGATGGTAAGGTATGTGAGCCTATTCGGATCTTGAGATTTGATAATGAGGAGTTCTAACCCTAGTCATGATATGTCAACCCCTTCGGGTTTAGATAATTTCTTTGGTAGTTCAATTGAAGCGAGTTACGCCCATCCCCTATGTGCGGGCTCTAGAAGTTCTAGATAACTACTCTAGCAGAATCAGCAGTCTTACTTCACGAATCCTTTAGGTTCATTTTCGTGTTACTAATATGTTATGTGTGTTAATTCATGTATCCGGTATGATCGGCTCGAACTAAGTCTCTAGAACATTCTTAGTAGCTGTGAGACTTAGGTTATCTCATGTATGTGCTCGGTTTTAGATGTCATGAATGATTCGTGCTCATGAGACCATTAGTTGAAGTTAGATAAGATATTATGAATTCTAACCTTGTAACGAGAATGTTATTTGAGGCGAAGGCTTAGTCCGCATCAATTCAGTGCCGGTTAAGGGGAAGAATTCTTATCGGTTTTCTTCTAGTTCCATGTCGGCTCCATGTCTTTGATTTCCTCTCATGTCTTAGCATGCATGTATTATTCAGATATTTATTTCGGCTATGTAAGATCATCCGGAGTCGGTGCTCCATCGGTTTCAGTGTAAATGTTAGGTATTTGCGGTATAGTTCTTTCCCCAATTCTTGAGCATGTTTAGCCTACATTCGAGATGAATGTTTCCAAGGAGAGAATTGTAACACCCAAAATTCTCTAACACTAGATCCAAAACTAGTGATTGAGATATTTCAATGCCCAGGAACTTTTGGGCTATGTTTGGAAATCATTCTAGATGTATGGATAGTGCGAGCCCGATGAATTCTATGGGTACTAGGTGTTAATATCAATTCCCAAGTTTTAGAGAAGTGCAATAGATGCAAATTAATGTGCATAAGAACTTCTAACAAAAATTTGAGTTGAGAACCTTTTTACGGATTGAGTTTTCGTACAAGTTCTAGCAAGGATCAATTTATAATGACTATAGATTCCATTTTACAAAGTGTTTTTGGGTGATTCAATATATCAAATTGAATCCCTTTGAATCTTCTTTCCAACTCATCTGACCTTGCATCAATAGAGTTTCGGAGTAAAAACGTTATGAGCGATTTGGGAGCGCATTAGCATCACAAAAACGATTCGTTAGGTGACTCATTAAGTGACCGTTAGGTGGCCAAAATTATTTGGAAAACTTAATTTTCATAGGGTAATTCATAAATGGTTAAGTGACCCATTAAGTCACCTCATGAATCGTTAAGTGGCAAAGAATTTGGAGGAAAATTCCGGTAGACTTCACGGATTGGACTCACGACTCGTCCCAGTCTTCACGGTCGTCATGACTGGCTCTTGGGACAAGGAGCCCCTAGAGACCCAAGTCAACCCATGGCATGAGCATAATACTAATTAATTCATATAAGGCGGAAAACTTAACTTATCAAGCATTAACTAGCTAAAAGTCGTATCATGAGACATAAAAGCAACAATACCGAGATCCAAACATATACGAGTGAATACTACACATAAGTCTTAAAGCCTCTAATCATAAAGACGAGGTTGAAGGGACAAGACCCCAACTAACCCAAACATTTTGAGAACATAAGACAATTAAGCAAGTCTAAACATGACCCTCGAGATCATGAGGACTCACCACTTGGAAATTTAGCGGCGAGCACAAACTAGGGACGATGCGAGCACACGAACCCAGAGTCCTCAAAATATATGGGTCAATACTGGAAAAGTACTAAGTATAAAATTATACAAAACATTGCCAAAACATAAAAGTTTAAAGGAGTGGGGACATCATGACATAAGCTGAAATCGTAACTACTTATCGTAGGCTCAATATTTCCAAAAATATTCATAAATCCATCAGTCCATAACGGAGAAGCATTTCATAAATATACTTTGTAAGAACGTATCCTTACATATTTCATCATTAGGAACGAGTGCGAGATTTCTATAGCAGAGCATACTCACATGGCTTTTACATGAGTCAGAGCTTGTACGCCTAGTCGGGAGGCTATTCATACCTTGCCAAGGGTATGAACCATTAAGAGTGTGATATCACTCATGAGCCCCATAGGGAATAGAGACTGATCATTGAGGAGGTCCCAAACATAATCCTATGGTGACACGTAGTTACGAGATTCGGGCGTAACCTGGGCCCCGAACCTACCCAGTCATTAAGTACTACTCCCCAAAAATGCAACATCATAGAAATTCATACGTAACATGCACGGCTAGTTTAATCGTGAAAATCATACCATACTTGAAAGTTCATAATACTACCCATAAAATTTGGGCCTTAAAGTGAAGGCCAAAGTAAATAGTTCATAAATCATACACAACATATGAAAATGGCCCAAAATATTAATCATGCTTGAAATTCTTAGTTTATGAGAAACATAATCATGACAACATAAGAAATAGAAAACTTGAAGACATGCTTGAAATTCCAAGTCATTATTAAGCTTGCGGAATCATCATGAACATGAATTTTACTAAAATCCTTCATAATTGGGCGTCCATACTCTTAGAGTTTTAAATCATGAAATATAAAATATTACAAGCAATATCAGCCCAAATACTTAAAAATCCATAATTTAAACATACTACCACACTTTCATGTAAACTTGTGAGAAATCATGCAGGTGGGTTAAGACCCATAAGAATTTGGTAACTTAATCGTACGAAATGGAAAGAAATGGGTATGGGTAGGGTCTAATCTACCCATTCAAAACTCCACATACTTGGAAATTTCGTGATTTCCCTCTCCCCTTGAAGAACCTAAGTGAAAACTTGAAGAATCTTGAAGAAAGTTGCTCAAACCCTTCCTACTCCTTCTCTAACACATGGCTAGCAAAGTGAACTTACGGGGTTTTTCATCACTTAAAAACTACATTGGGCATTAAAACTTGACGTGGTTTAGGGCCAACTTATATAGAAAAGTCGAAATTGCACTTACTAAAATTTCCATGGCAGGTTACAGCTGACCACAGTCGTACCATCCAAGTTAGGACTCGTGGTTACCTCTCGTGGTCACTTAACCCCTTTCTCCTAACTTTACGGAATTTGGTCACGGCGGTATACCACAACTCGTACCACCATCCTACGGGTCATATTGTCAATCGTGGTACCATCCACCCAAGTATCGACTTAACCATAACTCCTCACCACGACTCGTTGCTTCATCCCCTGCAGTGCCGTACCATGACTTCTGTGATGATCTCTGCTGTGAAACTGCCGAGAGTGTATATTTACATTATCACTATGGTTTGTAGGACTACGTGACACAACTTTAGGCTTCTTTTCCTCACAACTCGAGCACGAGTCATAGGTCCTCACACCACGGCTTGTACCTCGGTCGTGCGGATGCAAATTCCGGGTTTTCTTCGATTTTTCGACTTCAACTCGGGTGTATTCGCCAAGGCTCTTTCGGGGTGTTACAATATCTCCCACTTGTAAACATTCATCCTCGAATGTAGGAAACAAACGGCAACGAAACATACAATCACTATATATAGATGCTAATCATTCAAGGTGAAACTAGCAGTGCCTACCCCAGAAAAGAACAGATAGCTAGTCTAATTAGACATCTTACATACATCATATCATAAAAAACATACGCATGAATAAAACATAGAAAATCTTAATGGAAGTTTTAGGACAAAGCGATACCTCAAGTGGCCCGGGCGATGGGAACAAATGGGAGTGTTGTCCATCATATCCGCTTCGGCTTCCCACGTAGCTCCCTCAACATGTTGGTTTCTCCATAACACCTTCTTTGAAGCTACTTCCTTGTTTCTCAACCTTCAAACACGACGATCGAATTTCAACGGGAATTTCTTCATAAGCGGGCTATCCTTCACACCAACACTTTCCATCGGAACCACTAGAGTTTGGATCTCCCATGCACTTCCTCAAGAGCGATACATGAAATACAAGGTGAGCCGAAACCAACTCACGAAGGTAACTCTAACTCATAGGCTACTTTATCCACTCGCCTCACAATCCGATATGGGACAACATAGCGGGGGATGAGTTTTCCTTTCTTTCCAAATCTCATCATTCCCTTCATGGGGAGATACCTTGAAACACTAATCATCGACCTCGAACTCAAGCTCCCTTCTCCTCACATCGCATAAGACTTTTGGCAACTTTGAGCCGTCTTGACCTTCCTCTTATTAACTGAAAATTTTCCATAGCTTCATGGACTAAATCGGGTCCCACTAATGAAGTCTCACCGACTTTAAACCACCCCACTGAGTGATCTACACCGTCGCCGTAAGGGCCTCGGAATGTAGTGCCATTTGTATCTTGGAGCGGTAGGCTGTTGTTTGTAAAGAGAACTCAACAAGAGGAGAATGCTCATCCCAACTACCTTGAAGTCAATAGTACAAGCTCTTAACATGTCCTCGAGTCTGGATAGTTCGCTCACACGACCATCTGTTGCGGATGGAATCTTTGTGCTAAGCTTGACACAGGTCTTAAGTCCCTTTTGAAAAGATCTCTAAGCGAGAGGTGGCTGGGTACCTCTATACGATATAATGGACAAGGGGAACTCAGGTGTATTCTAACCATCTCTCGGATGTATTACTTTGCATAATCTTACATTTGAATCGGTTGTTTTGATCGGTAGGAAATGACGACCTTGGTCAACTGTCACCACAGCCCGGATGGGTTATACGGCTCTACGTGTGTGGGAAAACACATTAAAAGTCCATGTTGATCTCTTCCCACTTCAGCGAGGAATCTTGATGTATTAAGTACATTTCTAGGTCTCGATGCTTTCGACTTTCACACATTGACAATTGGGCACTTAGCTACTACAAATTACGCAATATCCCTCTTCATTCCATTCCATAATAAAATTTGAAATGATACATTTGGTGGCACCTGAATGAACAATTATGCAGATAAATGACCTCAGTGCAACATTCGACTCTCCAAAATCTTGATGAACATATAGCGACGCTAGTAAGAAACACCTGTCTACAGAAACTTCTGTTTTTGGTTTGTTCAACTTCTTTCACTTTACAATGTTGGATCTTGCTCTTCTATGCAGCCTTCCACTCCCTACGAGGCGGCTCGGCCGGTCCCACAGATTACTACCCCACCATCGGTCGGCGGAAGCTAGTCTAACTCCCAACCGCATGATCGATGTACCTCCTTTACCATCTCCTTCCTATCTTCACTCATATGTGAAACACTTTGTAGAGAGTCTACTAAGGGCGTCTTCTACCATGTTGGCCTTGCAGGAGTGATAAAGAACACTCATGTGTTAGTCCTTAAGTAGCTCCAACCATCTCATTAGAAGATTTAGTTCCACTTCTTTTTGAACACATATTGTAAACTATTGTAATTACGTGAATACATCTACATGAACCCCATACAAGTAGTGTCAGCCACCATCTTCAATCAAATACCACTACACGGCCAACTCAAGATCATGGGTCGAGTAATTCTTCTAGTGAGTTTTCAAGCATGCGGATGCATATGCGCTGACTTTCCCGTGATGCATCAGCCACGTCCAGTCCGACCCTCGAAGCATCTGTACTCCTGGCAAGCAATTGTATCCTCAGGGTAAAAGTCCAACATGGCAGTGTTCCGAGAAGTGAGCACGGCCTTCCAATCTGGAAGCTCCTCTCGCAAGCCTGGAGCCATTGGAACTCACCTTTTACGAGTCAACTGATTAGTGGGGCACATTGGATGAGAAACCTTCCACAAACTTTCGATAGTAACCTTCTAAGCCCCAAGCATGCGATCTCCAAGGCCTGCAGTGCAAAGGCCGGTTCTTTCACGCCTCTATTTTTGAGTCCTCCCTTATACCTTCGCTTAACACTACATGTCCCAAGTACAGCGATTTAAGTCGAAATTCACATTCAGCGAACTGGCATATAAGCTGGTTTTCCTTGAGGGTCTGAGTGCCACTCGGGTGTGTGGAATCTTCCTCCTCGCTCCGGGAGTATATTAATACGTCGTGAATAAGATGAACATATCCAAATATGCCTCGATTATTACGTTCATCAAATCCATAGAAGCTGCGGGGGGCATTGGACATTCAAAATACATAACAACGAATTCAAAATGGCCATACTCCCGGGTTCGAAGGCGGTCTTTAGGATGTCGCTCTCCGGACTACGGCGTGATACTGGACACCGAGATACATCTTAGAAAGTATTTGGCACCACGAAGGTGATCGAAAAATAAGTCATGAATCCTAGGTAAGGGATATCTATTCTTGATGATGATCTTGTTCAACTTTCTATAGTCAATACACATACGCGGGGAACCATCTTTCTTCCCAATGAACAACAGCGAGGCACCCCACGGGGACACTTGATCTAATAGGAAACCTTATAAAACCAAATCTTCCAATTGCTCCTTTAACTCTTTTAGCTCGGTTGGGGCCATGCGGTAGGAAGAGGTGATGAACGCGTGTCAAGTAAGGTCAATCTCAAAATTAATCTCCCTCACAGGAGGAACACACAGTAGGTCATCTGGAAATACCTGGATATTCACCTGGGGTGTTGAATGAGTCGAGGTCTCGGCGTGACATCACTTAACCCTAACCAAGCGGTAAATACAACCCTTGGAAATCATTTTTTGGCCTTGATATAGGAGATAAAAAGAGACTGCATGGAGTGCAGATGAACCACCCCTCCATTCCAAAACCGGTTCACCTAGAAGCGAAACTCCATTGCCCGAGTTCTACAGTTAACGAAGCATAATCATGCAAACAACCAATCATGCCTAGATGATATCAAAAACAGAGTCATAGCCAATTCTCATACGATCTGCAGAGGTAACCTTATGTAACAACTGTGGAAACCTCTATATACCCGCCTTCTGGCCAGAATCGCAATCGGGTAGAGACGAAAATAGTTCGGACAAGATTTCAGGACTAACTCTTAAGTGACTAGCAATGTAAGGTATACAAGATAGTGGCCCATATCTAATAAAGCATAGCATCAATGTGAAAAACTTGCTAACATACCCGTAGCTTACATCGGGAGAAGTCTCTTGCTCTTTGCCGAGCCAAGAGCATAAAAGTGATTTTGGCAGTGGATGAGTCTTGTTGAAGATGGTGTTAGTGTAGTGGGCCTATCTTTGGGGCTGGCGGTGAAATTCACCCCTTGGCTTAGGGTGGAACACATGGCTATCGATTACGGCCCTCTTGGCCTCTACCTCATATGAGCTTCTTCCATCTGCTTGAGCATAGAGGAATATCAGGGGTAGTCCATATCTGAGTGAAGCATGGTACATTCTGCAGTCCTTATCCAATACTCAACTATTCCCTGCACGAATCTTGCTCACATGCCCTTTGATCCATCACTATACAGGGAATATTTTGATAGTAGTGAACTTAAGCGCATATTCTAGCACCGTCCTCTTTCCTTGCTTAAGGTTGACAAACTCGGTTGCTTTCGAGTTCCCTCGCCTCCCAGGGAAGAACCTATCAAGGAGAAGCTATATGGAACTCATCCCGGTGATAGGGCCTTCTCCAGCACATACCTTTATCCCTATATTGCTTGAACCAAATGTAAACGACCTCCTTCGGTGATAAGAGGCCAAATCAACACATTCCTCACTTTGCACTCCCATGACCTGAGTGACCTTCAAAAATCCTTCCATGATCTCATGTGGATCCTCATCCTCCTTTTCCCTTGTGAACTCGGGAGTGTTCATCCTAAAAAGTCTACGTCCAAGACACCTTGGCGGTATCGTTACGAACGGGCGCAACAGCTTCTTGAGTTGACTGACGGTCGGGCATACTCAACATTTGAATAGCCACCAGAACACTCGGCATGAGCGGCTAGCTCGGGTGCCTAGGGCTCCTGACTAGTGGGGCTTGCTAACACCCATCAACATTGCCACCCTATAGTGGCCTTCATCATTACATTTCCTCCTTCGATTATCCTTAAGGAGCCATAAATTTTGCAGTCATGAACAAAACGAATTAGAAAGAGGAGGGGATTTTAACCACACGACATAGATCATGAAAGAAGGGAATATTCCTAAAACGTTTAGTATTCTCTTTGTCATAAGTATGGTGCGCTTCACACTCAAGAAGAGAACTCTGCCTATGTCTTTGGACTCCTAGGACACCTCGAACCTATGGCTCTGATACAAAAGTTTGTCATGACACAAAAACACGGGAGAAAGACTAAGAGACCCCAAGTCCCAGCCCATGGAGTGAGCATAATACTAATTCATTCATATAAGGAAAAACTTAACTTATCAAGCATGAACTAGATGAAAGTCGTATCATGATATATAAAAGAGAACAACAATACAAGATAAAAACATAAACGGCTGAATATTACACATAAATTAAAGCCTCTAATCACCAAAAGATGGGTTGAAGGGACAAAACCTAACTAACCCAAACATTTTGAAAACATAAGACAATTAAACAATTCTAAACATGAAGCCCTCGGATCATGAGGACTCCTGCTTGGAGAGATTTATGGCTTAGAAGGCACAAACTAGGGGCGATCTCTTTGAGCTGCGAACCGAGATCCTTAAAGCTATATGGGTCGATTGCACAAAGAAAGTACTAAGAATGTAAGGTATGCAAAACAATGCTTAAAAACATAAAAGTTATAAGAGTGGGGACATCATTATAAAGCGAAAATCGTATGTATATCGTAAGTCTCAATATTTCAAAAATATTCACATAAATCCATCACAATCATAACATGTGGGGGAAAACATTTCCATAAATCATATCTTGACCCAAAAATAACATAATCATGCATATTTAAAAACCATGAGGAGCGAGCGGGAGATTTCTATAACCGACATACTCCCTTGAGCACACATGAAGTCCGACTTGTACGCCTGAGTCGGGAGGTCGTCCATACCTTGACAATGGTATGAACCATGAAAGACGTTATATCACTCATGAAGGCCCTAGTAGGTCATAGGAGGCAGTCGTTGAGGAGGTCCCAAACATAATCTACGGTGGCACGTAGTTCTAAGATTCAAGGCGTAGCTTTGGGCCCCCGAACCTACTCGGTGCTAAGTTTTACTCCAAAAACATTAAGCATTGCTCATAGAAATTCATACGTAACATGCACGGCTAGTTTAATCGTGAAAGCCATACCATGCTTGAAAGTTCATAATACTAGCCATGGAATTTGGGCAGTGAATCGGCCAAAGGCATAGTTCATAATCATACACAACATATGGGCATGGCCCAAATTATTAATCATGCTTGAAATGATTAATTTATGCGAAATATAATCATGACAACATAAAAATATACAGAAAACTTGAGCTTGCTTGAAATTCAAAAATTCAGTATTAAGCTTGCTTGGAATCATCATGAACATGAATTTTACTAAAAATCCTTCATAATTGAGCATCCATACTTTTAGAGTTTTAAATCATGAGATATAAAATATACAAGAAATATCGGCCCAAATACTTCCAAAATCCGTAATTCAAACATACCAGAGTTTCATGTAAACTTGTGAGAAATCATGTAATTAGGTTAAGACCCACAAGAATTTGGTAACTTTATAATAGGAAATGGAAAGAAATGGGCATGGGTAGGGTCTAATCTGCATTCAAAACCCCCACATACTGGAAATTTCGTGATTTCCTACTCCCTTTGGAAAGAAATGGGCATGGGTAGGGTCTAATCTACCCATTCAAAACCCCACATACCTGGAAATTTCGTGATTTCCTACTCCCTTGAAGAACCCTAAGTGAGAACTTGAAGAATCTTTAAGAAAGTTGCTCAAACCCCTTCCTACTCCATTCTCTAACACTTGTAACTACTAAAATGAACTTAATAGGTGTTTTCATCCCTTAAATACCCTTTTCCGACCTCAAAACGATGTGGTTTAGGGCCCAAAAGCATAGAAAAGTCAAAATTGTCCTTATTGACCCTGAAAAACAGTTCTGGCCCCGACCAAGAGTCGTACCACGAGTTGTACCATCAAGTCACAACTCATGGTTACCTCTCGTGGTTACTTCACCCTTTCTCCTAACTTTCTGAATTTTGTCACGACTGGTATACCATGACTCATACCACCACCCTACAGGCTGTACTATCAACCGTGGTACCATACACCCAAACCAATACGACTTAACCACAATTTCTCACCACGACTCGTTGCTTCATCCTACGAGTCGTACCATGACCCGTGATGACTCACTCTAGAACCATTGAGACATTCACCATGACTCCTAACCACGAGTCGTACCTTATCACCATAGTTCGTAGGACTACCCGTGACACAACCTCAGGCTCCCGGTTTCCTCACGATTCGAGTCACGAGTCATAGGTCCTCACCATGACTCATACCTCGAGTCGTACTGGTGCAAATTCTAGGTTTTTTGCAGTTTTTGACTTCAACTCCCGGGTCTATTCGTAGGCCCTTCCGAGGTGCTACACGAGTCGTGATGTCCCTCATGAGGACTGGCAGGTCCCTTTTTCCTGCAAAATTTTAGGGGTGTTTTCGTACAATCCTATGTTCCTTACTTCTAAACTACATCTTTTTGAGTATTATTTATGAAGTTTTTAGGGGTTTGTTCTAGTCTAATCTCTCATTCTCTCAAGATACTCTCTCAAACCCATCTTCCTCCTCTCTCTCAAGGTTCAAGGATTTTTCAAGGAATTATTCAAAGACTACAAGGTCAAGTTCAAGTGGGAGATTCTTCGAAGTAGGTATGCAGGTTTTTCAACAAGGATATTCTTCCATAATTGTGCCCCAAAATGTTTTATCAAAAGCCCAATTTAAATTATTCTAGAAAAACATGACCTAGGGTGTAAATTGATGGGTGATTTCTTCAATGTTTTCTTGAATTTCGTCTAATTGTGATTATAAACTATTTGAATGTCTTGAATTATGTGCTAGATGGTGAAAATGTATGATGTTAGAATGTTATTCATGAAAGGTCTTGAATGGTGATTGGGTTTTATTATTATTCAATCAATTGAATCCATGACCCGCATCCATGTATGAAATATGTGAAGATTGTAAAAATTCCCTAATAGTTAGAGTGCGCTATTTTCGAAATATGTCGAGATGAGATTAGAAGTATGGTCTCGATTAATTGAATGTAAAATATGTATTCTCCTTATGTTTTTGATGGAACTGATTGGGTATGAGGTAAATCTACAATAATGGCTTAATTAATGCATCCTTCTCATGAATTGGGGTAAATCTCGAAATGAGTCCTATGAAATGAAAATGTATGCTTCTCACATGATCTCATTGTAAATGTATAAGTTATGATTTATGTATATGGCTTTTCATAAATCTAAATATGAATCAATGTACGCATGTTAAGATACGAATTAGACCCATGGATCCTGAATGACTCTAAGATATATGTCGAATGATATGAATCCGGAATGTAAATGTTGTGGAAGTGTTATGCATGATGTGAATCTCAAGATGCTCACTAATGTAAAACCTTTGAAGAAATACTGATATGGCTCCATGAAGATATGAATTATGGTGATAAAGCATGAGAATGATATTTCAGAATATTGGGCTTGTTGTTAGTAGAAAGTATCCCCAATCCTTTCGAAATGAATGTTGTATGATCAAAGCAGTGTATGTTCATGTTTCTGACTAACTGTAGTAGCATAGACCAGATATATAATGTCAGATCAGTACTCCTCATGTTCTAGTAAGTCAAGGACTTTCCATAGCCGAAAATGTCTCCCTTGTTCAGTTCGAGTCCTCCATAGCAGAGAGTGACTCTCTAGTTCAGTCGGGATCCTCCATAGCAGAGAGTGACTCCCTAGTTCAGTCGGGATCCTCCATAGTAGAGAGTGACTCCCTAGCTCAGTCAGGATTCCTCCATAGTAGATAATAACTCCTTTAGTTAGCCGGGACTCTTCTATAGTAGAGAATGACTCCCTTAGTTATGTTATCGGCATGATTCAGTTTTGTATGATTCAGATTTAGATTTTAATAGATTTAATATAATGAGAATCGATTTCAATTACCAGCAGTGATCCAGTACAATATGTGATACTAGTCTCAAATTCAGCTCTTATTGAATGATCAAAACTTGGCCCTTATGCATGAGTTTGATGATGTTTTAGAACATGAGATCCAAAAGAAAGTTTCATATGTATATGTGTGTGTGTGTGTATGTGACTCATAAGAGGATTGTTGCATGTTAAATCAGTTATGTCGATGTACTTTGTTATTTCCTTATCGTATATTTGTATATTTAATTGTTTATGTTATCTCGCATGCTCAGTACATTCCAAGTACTGACCACACGCCTTTTGTGTTATATCATTTCATGATATAGGTTTAGGTTTTCAGACTCAGCCTCGTGGTTAGATACGCTTCATTCCCTCTCATCTTCTAGTGGTGAGTCCTCATCTCCCGAGGACATGATTTATGTTTACATTTTCGTTATGTTTCAGTTTTTAGATTTTAGGAGTTAGCTGGGGGCTTGTCCCAGCAACTCATCAGTTTGGTAGAAGGCTTTCAGACTTTTCTAGATAGATTTAGTGTTGTATCAAAGTGTTGTTACAATTGTTCTTATGACTCCTTATTAGGGTCTTGCAATTACCTTCCGCTCATTTATGTTGATAGTTATTTCTAGTGTTAAGTGATATGCTATGATTATGCTATGGGTCAACTTGGAGCCTTTCGGAGTTCCTTGTTCCGTGTTACGGCTAGGGTGTAAACTCGGGTCGTGACATTAAACCTATCATACCATCTTCTGTAACCCACCAAACTATTTAAAACAACATTCAATTCACAAATACAGATTAACAGATTCAAGAACACACAAGAAATCATCAACATCTGCCAAGGGAGCAAACTTTTTAAATATTAAAGTACATGCACATACTTGTCCTCCATATCATAAAAATGCAATGAGATATCATAGCTGGACGGACCATCTAGCCATATACGGTATCCAAACATGTCCTTCACCTCAAACCCGAATCATGTAGATATATTTTTTATCACACTTGTATACCTGTACCTTTCTGCAATTGCAGCCGCATGTATATCAAACCATACCCGCAATATCTCTATCTCACAATCATACCATTGGTGATATGCCAGGCACATGCCTCTGTCATATCACTTACACACATGCCAGAAGGTCTTATGCTTGCCCTCCTAGTCATGACCTGCAGGGGACTCTAGAAATCTATGTACTGTACACATAGCCATATGAACCTTCATCATACATGTTTTTGTACCCATATTCGTACACCCAGCTGCATGGTCTTTTAGCCATACCTGTCTGTGTACTCTCTCATACCGCTCGCCTGGATGCTCACCTCAGGCATGAGCCACTCATGTGTCTCGTCCTTAGTCAGAGTCTGATCATGATAACCTGTTCACCTGAGTTCCTTACCCTTGGCCCTAGGCCTCTCATTTACCATTATATCAGAACTTTCTTTCATATTATCCGTCATCTCAGGCACACATTTATTCAATACCAACTTGCCCCTAAATCTCGAAACGCACGTCATAGCACAACAAATAATAAAACACACACAACAAGATGTACATATTCACATCAACAAGTATGATCAGATGCATGATTCTGAATCAACAATAATAATAACAGTTATGCTAGCACATTACAGGACATGTGACTTGGACCTCTCACTAGTTTGGGCTCCGCTGCAGTGGCATTACAGTTGTTACAACAGTATCGTTGCAGTGGTACTGCTGGCAGTACTACGACCAGTCTTCATTTCAATTTCTTCCCCGTTTTGTTTCTTCCTTGTTTTGTTTCTTCCCCATCTAGGGTCTTGTTCTCTATCATACCATCATAATGAAAACAACATCATATCAAGCTTATTTCAATATTAACTTGCCACAGTGCCACCAGTACGAACAACACAATCATCAATCATCAATCCAGACAATACAATACCAACCACAGCACATTCAAGTCACTGCGCAGAGTATAACTATCTAAATTCACTGCTTCAACTCACACTCTATCATAGTTATAATTTATCAATTATTCAGCTAATTGAATCTCCTAAAAATGATCTACATGATTAATTTTCCAAGATTTTAAATTCAGAAAGGATGATTTTATAATTTAAATCTAAAGTGTTTCTAATGAAAACACCCGAAAGTTAATCTACACACCATTGGTTTGATTCAACATACACCCTTAAACATAGACCAATTATTATTTTACAATTTCTCCCTTAGGGGTTTTCTCATTTTAGGATATCACTACCCCTCTTATAATCTGCTTAGCCTTAGAATCTCACTTATTTCGGTTAATAGACAATAACGTAATTAAGTTACAATCCTACTTATCGAAAGCATATCAACCATACGCACGTATATGTTTAGCTAATAAAAGTCTAACACAAGAGATAGTAAACCATAGCCTACCTGGGGGCCAAGTTATTGTCTAGACCCAACTATGGGGCTGCATCATTTTCTTGCGATAGTTCCTAGCTCTGGAGGTTGAATCTCTACCTTGGACCTTCTTAGTTTTCCCAAAAATCTATTTTCTATTTTTGGGCATTTTTATTAAGCCATTCTTAGAGACTAGGTTTTCAAAATCCTAATCAGAATAGGATTATGAATATTTAGTACGCGTCATCCGTTGTAGCGGACACCCTTCCCACTGCAGCAGTTCCACTATGGTGGAAGACATCCCCCCGCGGCAAACACCCTCTTGGGTCCACCCAATTGTGACTAAGCCCATTCAAATTCACACATCGTGCGCCCTTCATATCTCAGAGATTTATTTTGAATTCCTAAGGATTTAAATTCTCCCATATTTAGGTGGTTGGAATGCTATAATGGCCGAGTGGGTCATTACATCATATACCAATTAAATNCCCTTTGACCCCGAACGGTGCTACGATATTGGGGGGGGGGGGTTTATTCACCCCGATTGATATTTAACAACGGTCATAAATTTCTCTCACTTTTAGCCAACATCAGGACTTGTTGACTTTCGTGTCCCAAACTCTGGATCGATTATTTTTGGAACCCCTTTATTACACCTTGCTCTTAATTTTTCCATGCATATTCAGATAATTCTAGTAGAGTTATAATTATTCATCTGGGGTTTAACCAAGACCCGAGCATCAAATTTCGTTGTTACCCCTCTTCGGTGTTACGAATTTCCATCTCTACTCGGATGTTCTAGGTATTACTGATTTTGTAAAATGGCTTGGACCAATCATTTTTGAAATGGCGGGTTCTGGCGGTGGAATTCCAACCATCACTATTTTTAACCGTCCGCTGCAGCGAGTAGGTTTCTCGCTGCAGCGAGTGGGGTTCCCGCAGCAAAAAAATGGTCCACTATAGTGGACAACAAGGTCACTTAAAGGCATATTAGAAGGTTAAAGTTTCATTATTCAACTTTTTCAATTCTATTTTGTGAAAATCCTCTCAAATGTTCTGGCGATTTTTCCCGATTTCTCAAGTAATCCTCCCCCTCATGGCTTCTTTACTTCTTTTGTTAGCGAATGGTTGATGTGTATTACCTATTGCTCTTTTTTTGGGTAGTTATAAGGTGATATAGGTAGGTTTTATTCTTTTAGATTCATGACAAGATTTTCGTAGATAGCATGCTACTTGTATTTACGTTCCCAAATCACTCTCTACTACTTCCTGCGTGTTTCTGATCGGTTTTGTGGGGTTTTGGGTCAGAATGAAGGGTTTAGGGGTAGGGTGGTGGTTTGAATTTCTTGAAGCTTTTGGGATTGAATCCATGCCCCATTGGGGTGGGAAATAGTTATTAGGGCCTGGGCAAGTTCTCCCCTTGCCCGATCTGTAGTAAATTCAAAGAAATACGGAAGTTGAAATTTCAACCTCCATTGATGGGGTCTGAAGGTATGGGGAAGACGATGTACACTGCAGCGGAACGATAATCATTGCAGCGGTACCATTATAGTGGACCTTCTTCCGCTATGGCGAATTCGCTGCAACGGACATGCGTCTGCTGCAGCAGTTCTCCTGAGTAGTGACTTCATTTTAAATTCTATTTCCTCTGTTTTTCTTTTTCTTAGTCATTCTATTACTTCTCTAATGCTCATTATTAATGCAGGTTTGTTACTATGGCTTCCTCTAGCAGAAACATCCACACTGAAGACTACATTCGATTTGTAAATGACCAGTGTTAGTTCGGACACAATGAGTAGGATGTTAAAGATCTACTTCATTAGAGGGGCTTCATCATGTAGGACGTGGAGGAGAAGGCTCCCAAGTTTTATGCCCTTCTCCAAGAGATAGGATGGGGCCCGTTAGTGGAGGACCCTGGTCGGGTCAACGAGTCTTGAGTTTGGGAGTTCTATGCCAACCTCCCAATCATGGTATGGTACTGCAGGGAGCCGGTGGCTTATGTAAAGGGCAGGCATATTCTTCTCACCCCGACTGCTATTAACGAGGCGTTGGGTGCCCAACCCCCCAGAGCAAGAGTTGAAAGCCCGAGACATGGATGGAAATGGGCAGTGATTGGTGCTTTAGTGGTGGAGGAATGGAGGGCTACAACCAATTGGGGTATTACCAGGATAGGTATCTAGAGTATCCATTTTACGATGAAGGCCAGGAGGTGACTCAATCTAGTTTCTCGGAGGATCTACCCATCCTCCAATGTCACGAACGTGACCTATCCTCAAGCGTTTGTGGTGGCCACTGTTTTGAGTGGGGTGAGGGTAAATGTGGGGGCTCAGGTTATTGAGTGGAGGTATTTTCATATGAAGACCAAAACTTGCCTGCCATTTACTTCCCTTATCACCAGACTATGCAAGTGGGTCAGCGTCTAGCTGGAGTCCTAGGATGTCATTGTGGATGCAATAGGCCCTTTGATCCCTTGAGGGTGAAGGGGCTTCGGGAAGGGGTAGAAAGAAGAGGAAGTCCACCTCAGCTGAAGGTGACAATAGGGATAGCACTTCCAGGCCCCTAGGACTGTTCGAGAGGATAGAGGCCAAGATGGCGACCATGTGGGAACTCCCAGATGGTTGCCCAGGCCTCCTTCCCCAGCAAGCCTTCTATTAGCCGACCCTCCACCAGCGGACCCTCTATCAACCGACCCTCCGGTGCAATAGCTGCCGATCTAAGAGAGATGCAGGGGGTGATTGCCGCTCTAGCCCAAGCCGATGTTGAGCTTCGAGAGGACTTGGAGTGGGAGAGGAGGAGATGGAGCTCTCAGGATAAGATGTTTGTCCGCATATGGAAAGGGATCAAGAAGATCCTAAAGACCCTATCTCCTAAGGAAAGGCCATCCCAAGCGACTCGGTAGGATCTCCTCTAGTTCTCCTTCCTCAACGGGTTCAAGAAGGAAGCAGATGATGAGGCGGGAAACGGTAGTAACAAGGCCTCGAGCTAGATGGGTCCCAGTGTTCCCCCCTGATTTTGGCTGTTATGACTGTTTTTGGTTAGCCCCTGTTTGGGGGTTGTAAGACAATCTTATGTACTTTTTTGGTTTTTGTTGTTGAACGATAATACTAGTTCTACCTTGATGTACGGATGCCCGTTTGGCATCCTCAAACATTGGCCTTGTTGGCCTTCTTTATAATATCGTAGTAGTTTGCATATATTCGCATTGCTTATCCATTTTCACTAGGTTCTATTTGTTATCTAATGTTCATAACAGGAAATATTGAAATTCTGGATCCTGGCATTTTGCCTGACCACGTCCGCTGCAGTGGCCATCCTACCGCGACAACGGAGCCATGGCAGTGGTACCTCTTTCATTGTAGAAACTTCGCTACAGCGTAGCAGTTCACTGCAGAAGAACTCGCTAAGCAGAACAAGTGTTATAACAAGAATTCTTTCGTCTCTCTAGCCAAATCAAGCCATCCCACCAACCAGTATTATCGCGGGTTTTGACTAAACACTCTTAGGAAGATACCAATTAAACCTGTCGAGATAACAATTGAAACCTTCTAGATACCAATTAGACTCAACTCGGGCAATCGACACAACCGTATAGCACGATGGGAAAGAAATAAGTGTAACTACCTAAATGACTTATAGCTTCCCAAAAATTAGATGTGGACGTCTACACATCAATCCACAGGAATATACTCGATATTGCTCTTGTACTTTTAGACCGATAACCTAGACGCTCTGATACCAGCTTGTCATGACCCAAATGGATGGGCCGTGCGGGAACCTACATCGACTCTATTCAATAGGAGAACCCTTACGAAACATTACAATTAATATACAGAAAAACAAATTCTGTTACTTCTCCTTAATCAATGAAAATCTCAAAAACAAAAATACAAGATTCCCCGAAACATGACTCTCCCAAGATCTAGTCTAGACAGGTAGAAGAGCTCTAGTTGAATACTTGCAAGACAAAAAGACCCATCTTCATCTGAGAAGAAGAACACGAAAGTTGGTGCTGAGTACTTTATGGCAATCAAGGAACTTCAAACCTGCCACAACCTATACCAAAAAAGATGCAGCAAGGTAGTATCAGTACACCACACGTATCAGTAGGCATCATCGACTGACTAAGGTTAGTTAATACAACAGCATAATAATCAACATACAATCAATGTCATTAAATTTAACGATTATTTCACTCCTATAGCATAACACTAAGTGTAACTACTACATTCTCATTCTTAAGCCTCAGCAAAGTTTATGCAATTACTTTATAATCTATTCATTATTAAATCCTTCAATCTGCCTCTCTCCATTTCCGCTGCAGTGCAACATCCGACTGCTATGGCGTTCACGCTGTCGTGGTGATGTTTTCTCTGCAGCGCTATCCTAACAGTCAGTAACTGATTTTCTTCCTAATCCAATTTCGTCCTATCCCTCCATATCTTTTTATAATACATCAACTTCTTTTATCACTTCCCTAGGGTCGACTAAGTCCGTCAGTTACCCTTTATTAATGAACTTAATTATGCATAGGATTTCCCGGCTCTCATTAGAAAGGTACAACAATAAATAAGCCTACTCTCTATCTTGCGATAACTCACTATCTATACTTAAACCCGTCATACCATCTTTTATAACCCACTAAACTATTTAAAACAACATTCAATTTACAAATACAGATTAACAGATTCAAAAACACACAAGAAATCATCAACACCTGCCAAGGGAGTCAACATTTCAAATATTAAAGTGCATGCACATACCAGTATCCATACCGCAAAAATGCCATGAGTTATCATACCTAGACCGTCTTGCAGTATACGGTATCCAAACATGTCCCTCACCTCAAACCCGAATCATTTCGGTATATTCTATATCACACTTGCATACCTGTACCATTCTGTATCTATAGTCATATGTATATCAAACCATACTCGCACGATCTCTGTCTCACAATTATACCATTGGTGATATATCGGGCACAAGTCTTCTTCGTATCACTATATACACATGTCAGAGGGTCTAATGGTTTCCCTTCTAGTCATGACCTGTAGGGAACTCTAGAAATCCATGTACTGTACACC
Source organism: Datura stramonium (assembly GCA_018107945.1). Lineage (NCBI taxonomy): Eukaryota > Viridiplantae > Streptophyta > Magnoliopsida > Solanales > Solanaceae > Datura > Datura stramonium. Next base: position 56,872 of record JACEIK010007829.1, read on the forward strand.
CAGCCGTATTAACCTTCATCATACCTGTCTGTGTACTCATATTTGTACACCTAGCCGTATGGTCTTTTATCCATACCTATCTGTGTACTCTCTCATACCGCTCGCCCAGATGCTCACCTCGGGCATGAGGCACTCATGTGTCCAGTCCTTAGTCAGAGTCTGATCATGCTAACCTATTCACCTGAGTTCCTTACCCTTGGCCCTTGGCCTCTCATTTACCATCATATCAGTGACCTTCCTTTCATATTATCCGTCATCTCATTCACACATTTATTCGATACCAACTTGCCCCTAAATCTTGGGACTCACGTCGTAGCACAACAGATAATAAAACACACATAATAAGAGGTACATATTCACATCAATAAGTATGATCACATGCATGATTCCGAATAAAATCTTGTATCCCAACAGTAATAATAACAGTTACGGTAGAACATTATAGGACTTGCGACTTGGTCAGCTAACTGGTTTGGGCTCCGCTATAGTAGCATTACTGTCATTACAGCGGTCTCGCTGCAGTGGCACTGCTAGAAGTACTGCGATCCGTCTTCATTCCATTTTCTTCTCCGTTTTGTTTCTTCCCCATCTAGTGTCTTGTTATCTATCATACCCACCATAATTAAAACAATATCATATCAAGTTTATTTCAATAATTAACTTTCCATAGTGCTACCATTAATATAAACAACACAATCATCAATCCANATATAAACAACACAATCATCAATCCAGACAATGCAATACCAACCATAGCACATTCAAGTCACTGCGCAGAGTATAACTATCCAAATTTACTGATTCAATTCACGCTCTGTCATAGTTATAATTTATTCATTATTTAGGTAATTGTATCTCCTAAACACGATCTACATGATTAATCATTCAAGATTTTAAATTCAGAAAGGATCATTCCATAATTTATACACTGGAAGTGTTTCTAACGACAACACCCGAAAGTTAATCTACACACCGTTGGTTTGATTCAACATACACCCTTAAACATGGACCAATTATTCTTTTACAATTTCTCCCATGGGGGTTTTCTCATTTTACGATATCACTACCCCTCTTCTAATCTGCTCAACCTTAGAATCTCATTGATTTTAGTTAACAAACAATAACATAATTAAGTTATAATCCTACTTATAAAAAGCATATCAACCATACACACGTATATGTTTAACTAATCAAAGTCTAATGAAAGAGCGAGTAAACCATAGCCTACCTGGGTGTCAAGCTAATGTCCAGACGTTCCCAAATACTGAGCTGCATCATTTTCTTGATTTATTGCGAGAGTTCTTAACTATGAAGGTTGAATCTCTACCTCTTGAACCTTATTATTTTTTCCAAAAAATCTATTTTCTGTTTGTGGGCGTTTTTATTAATCCCTAATTAGAGACTTAGTTTTCAAAATCCTAATCGGAACAGGATTGTGGATTTCTGGTCTGCATCATCCGCTGTAGCGGACACCCTTCCTGCTGCAGCAGTTCTGCTATGACAGAAGACGTACCGCCGTGCGGACACCCACTTGGGTTCACTCGATTGTGACTAAGCCCATTCAAATTTACTCGTCATGCGCCCTTCGTCTCTCAGGGATTTATTTTGAATTCCTAAAAAAATAAATTTGCCCATTTTTAGATGGTTGGAATGCTATAACAAGCGGGCGGGTTATTACAGATGCGTACAAGTGTTGTTAATATAAAATACACATATCTCATATCAAATTTTATATGGGAGTTTTGTTCTCATAATCAACTGTGTAGCTATAATTGGCAGTATACAATTTCTGCTAGACTAACTTAAATATAAATCGACATTATCAATATAATATTATAGTTGGAACTATGCTCTTAATTTAATAGTTTGAGCAAACAACCTTACAAAAATCAAATTGCAAGTTGATATTAAACGCAATGTGACCACACTATAGATGTATCTATTAAATCATATAATAATAAATTGTCCACAATGCAAGTAAACGGGCCAATATTCACCTTCTTAGAAGTTCCAAAAACTCAAAAAATATAATTCCAGCCTTAGTTGATACAAAAATTAATTTTTCATGAGAACAACCAACGCAAGAGAATTCATGAAGAATTTTCTATTTCTTCAATATATGACCACGTGAATTTTCAATTATTTTCGCATCATATTTAAATCGGGATGGGCAACCGATGATGCCAACTAATATTTGTTTCAGTAAACTTCTAGTTTACTATAGCGTGTGATTTCATCATCATGCCTATATTTTTTTATTACAAATAAGATAAAAATGTGGGTAACCTTTTATATAAATATTTATAACCCGATTCGATTATAATAATATGAAGATATTAAATCTTTCCATAATTTATATTTTCAACATAATTTATCTTTTACCAATGTTTTTGAAACTTAATAAGTTTATTTTAAGACTTAGTATAACCCAATATTTTAAATATTCATTCCTCCGGTTAGTAACACGTTAACTCTTCTGGAGCTATGAATAATTATGTACTATCAAATATTCCATAACACCATATTATGGTCAATATCTCCTTTTATGGAAAAAGTCATATTATTATTCTCATGGTCAAAATTATTATAGGCAAGACTCATACTGTTGCTTTACTTTTGCCTTAAATAATTTCTATAAGGTCAGGCAAACACATATGTGGCCTCTTAAACTTGCCCGTCTTTTTCATTTAGAAACTTAAATTATAAGATTTATCTATTGAACACCTGAGCTCGCACTATAGTGTGTCTAGTGGGCACACTGTGCTGACATGGCACAACATGTGAAGTGCACTTTCCTTTGAGAGAGTGGAATTCCCTAATTCTTTTTATTTATAATTTTGTTTACTTCCGTCTCCTTTAACCTCAATTTTCGACATTATATTCACCTTCTTCACTATCATCACCCCCATTTTCAAAAAGAATTTTTTTTCCTTTAAGTGTGTTGGCTTTTTGTTCTTCTTTTTATTTTTTTCCAAAGTTATTCTCCTTGTCACCGTATAAAATTTTTCTCACTCCCCTTTATCAAAATTTCAATGAATAATTAGGAAGTAACAACATCAAATTTGTCTCTTCATAATTTAATAAGAAGAGGTCACTAAAAGAAAAGTAATTAGCTTAATCAAAATTTTGACCCTTTGTGTTCTTTTAATTGTGTCATTAAATAGAGTATCAAAATAATAAAAGGAGGATGATTCTTGTTACAGAGCCACCATCGTTACGCCCATCTATAATGACCAGTCTGTCGTTATGAGGAAATAAGTCTAGAACACCCTCTTTTAACATAGTTGCACGGGAAAAAAGTGCTGAGTGAATGATAGTTGAACTTGTTGTTGAAATATGTTATGTGTGCAGTGTAATACGACCTCATAGTTAATAGGGAACTACTGCGGAGAGACCGTTATGATGGTTAGAGGTCCACTATAGCGGATCCACTATAGCGCGAAGTTGTGACCGCGACAATGGACTATGGGGGGAAGTATGTTGGTTTTAAGTGGAATTTTGGGGTTTCCACCCCATTATTCTAAGGCACGAAAATTGAAGAGCTTAGGGGTGATTTTTCAAAGGAAGAAGGGTTTCATCTTCCCAAGGTAATAATCCTTGCTTATTCTTTTCGTCATTCGATTCCCTAACACCCTAAAATCAAACAGGTGATCCTTGATAGTGAAATTCTAGCTAAGAACCCTAAAACTGAAGACTAGGGTAGGTGGAATGGGTATCCATGAGTGTTGATTCCTAGGCTTAGAAATGAGTAATTAGCACTTCCTAGGAAGAATGCGAATGTATTATTTCATCTTTATGATAATTTGAGACCTAGAAGTCATAAAGCTTGGACCTTTATCATTAAATGCTGCTTGAAAAGGGTTAAGGGAGTATAAACTCCATGAAATAGGTTGGAAAGATCATTAGGAGGTTAGAGCATGATAATGTAACTTATGGTAATGAACTAAGTCGTGCTAATGGGTAGAATTGGCTGAGTCCAAATTTCCAAGACCATTACTTGAAGGGTAGATTACTGAATGCTCCTTAATTGCTTGTTTTATACTTTAAATATCCTAAGCACTGAGGAAGGGCAAGGCTCTCATGGAATAACTTGATTTTGAGTCTTTGGTTGAGGTAGATTATGGTTTATAAGGAGTTGAATTTTACTTAATGATGTGTATATGTGTGAAGTAATAACATACCTAGTTGGTCTTCGAACACAAATTGTTGTTGATATCATGATGTGTTAGATATGATTGTGAACTAGACTTGAGATGATGGTTGTTGATAAATGTATTATGAAAATTGAATACCCTGACATATATGTTCCCTTTCAAAATTTTCAATGATTGAGTATTAGTAAATATAACCAAGTTAATGAGAGTGACTTGATGCCTCTAGAAGGCCATACTAAATGACTCAGTGATAATATATTTATAATATGAGAATGAAAGAGGATAACATGATTTATCCTAAAATGAGTGGCTCATTCCTGAGGGGAACATCCGGGCGAGCAATTATGATAGAGTAGCTCGTGTCCGAGGGAAGCATCTGGATGAGCATATGAGTGGGAGCAGGTACCACGCCGGTATAGTACATGGATTTCTGGAGTCCCCTGCAGGTCATGACTGGAAGGGCAGAAATAAGACCCTCTAGCATGTGTGTATAATGAAAAGTGTGAGTAAGTGTGTGGTGGTGTGATGGAGGCGTGTGCTCGGAACATTACCGAAGTGAAGTCATAAAAAAAGGAATTGATGATGATAACTCATGTGTTCATATTTGATAAATGAGTTGATGAATTGATTGTGAGAATTCACGTGTTCTATTTGATAAATGAGTTGATGAATTAACTGTTGACGAATCATGTGTTTATATTTGATAAATAAGTGGATGAATTGATCATTGGGCTTATCATGTAAGCAATCATTCTGAGTTGATGACAGAATGGGAAAAACTACTAAGTGTAGGACAAGGTTGATGATGAGTTGGTAACTTACCAACTCATTAGGCTTTTAAACATGAGATTTTGCTTGGTTTTCAAGTCAATTAGGAAGAATTTATGCCCTTTTTGTTGAATGTTTGTATGTATTCAATTTAAACAGACAAGGGGAAGAACTTGAACAAAAAGAATGGTTTCATCTGAAAGTGGAGGACCTACGTTTCGCAGGTTGACACCTGCAAAATGCAGGAAAACGCAGAGGGGAACTTCTAGGAATTCGAATGGCACACCTGCAAAATGCAGGCAAACGCAGAGGGGAACTTCTAGGAATTCGAATGGCACACCTGCAAAATGCAGGTCCGTACCGGCAAAACACAGATGCAAATACCGGATCACACCTGGACTAACTAACCCCCAACTTCGAGCAATCGGCGCCCCACGGATGGGCACCGATGAAATGCTGGTGCCTTACAAGTGAGGACATCATCAAAGGGCTAAAATCATCCAGCACAAAAAAAAAGAGAAGCATCTTTAACCTATTTTTGTACATTTCTTGTAAAGTACCTAGAATCCCATTCCATTAGAGTATTAAATTGCTTTTGAATTTCTATAGAGAGAAAAAGATAGAGAGCTTTTCTTCATCTTCTTCTTCTTCCTAATGGTAATACCTCAATTGAAGGAAAATTTGACTTTGCAATTTATTCTTGATGATAATTTCTATGGGTTTATGTATCAATATAATCTTGTGTTTTTCATCTATGAGTAGCTAAATATTTTGCTAGGGTGTGTGCATGATAGGGGCTAAATTATATTGGGTGTTTCTAGATTATCTTATAATTATTTTATAGTATAAATCCATTGTTTTATCTAGGTTATACCAGATATATCTACAATTGCAAGTGTAGATAATTCGTACTCACTTTATTGTTGCTTGAAAAAGAAGAATAGAGTATGGGTGAGAAAATAATGGTGGGTATTTGGGTGTTGAGTGTGCGGGATTAGGCTATAGATAGCCAATACCCACCTTCTTACATCCATTAAAGAATTAAGGCTAGAAATAGCTCAAATATGACCCAAGTCGTAGTGGGTAAATTGTTTGGGACCTTGGGGTTTGAGAAAATCCGAGGCAAAAGGCACCAGAGTGATTGAAAAACATTGGGTGCCGCCTCCTCCACAACTATTTATGCTTGCGAGTAATGATTTGATATCCTAGTTAACTTCAATCCAATAATGCCTCATCAATAGCACACCCCTAGCTCTTGCTCTTCTTTTCTTATTCAAGTTGGTTTCCTTGAAGTTGATTGATTGAATTTAAATTCCAATTGAGATCATATTAACCCCCAATGTTTACTTTTCCTTTTTTAAGAATATGATGCGACTTAATTCAATTCAATATAAAACTTTTGTGCCATCAAATCTCTATTCCCAGTGGATTCGACCCCGACTCATGAGTTGGGTAATTATATTGCGATGATAGTTTACACTCTCTCCTCGTGAGGAGTGGATTTGGACGTCATTAATTTTGGCGTCGTTGCCGAGGAATAGGATTAGATAGTCCCTAGTTGATTGTTGGTTTGAATTAATTGAGTATCTTGTATTTTTTTACATTTATTATTGTTTTTGGTCTCTTTAGGCTGACTGATATGAGTCAGCATTATCAAGAGGGTTTTGTGGACGGCCACATGGACCACGAGGATGATGATCCAATGATACCTGACATAGCTGGGGCTATTCGCGTACCTCCTACAGTGGGGAATTTCGTGTTTCACATGACAAGTACTATGCTCCATTTGCTCCAGATGAAAGGGTTATTTGGAGGGCAACCTAGCGAGGACACCAACTGCCACCTTCGGAATTTCCATTAGATATGTCAACCTTTCAACATTACCAATATTGGCCAAAAGTCAATTAGACTAAGGCTCTTCCCATTTTTCTTGACGGGAGAAGCTACCATGTGGCCAGAGGAGCTTCTTCCAGGGTGTATTACTTTGTGGCAAGATATGACAGAATCTTTCTTATATTGGTTCTTCCCACCATCGAGGAGTTGCAGTTGAGAGATGACATTACCTACTTTAGAAAAATTTCGAGTGAACCCTTACATGAAGCATGGCTTCAGTTCAAGAAGAAAGTTTCCTTATGTCCAAACCACGGGCCACCGAATGGAGTTCTACTTTAGAGTTTTTATTGATCCCTAGAATCCATTAACAAGTCATTTCCTTATGTCCAAACCACGGGCCACCGAATGGAGTTCTACTTCAGAGTTTTTATTGATCCCTAGATTCCATTAACAAGTCATTGGCCAATAATTTAGCTAGGGGATCCCTCATGGACCAACCTTATGGGATAGCCAAGGCTCTTTTAGATAGGATGACCAAAACAAATCGAACTTAGAACACTAGGGACACTGAAGTGCCCTTAAGTTGTCACGATCCGAACGTAGACCGGGATCGTAATACGGGACAAGGAACCCTAAGAGGTCCCAAGTCGACCCATGGAATAAGAATACATCTAACTTCATTCACTTTAAGCGGAAGACTGAACATAAGGCATAGCGGAAACGTAAACATGACATAAGATAGCATAACGAACATAATCGCTTAGACGTACACAAGATGAGTACTACACACTGTCTGAAAGCCTCTACTACGCACGATGGGTTGATGGGACAACACCCCTAACTAACCCAGACAAGTACTGAAACATAAAATAGCATGAATGTCTTTCAAACGGCCCTCGGAACATGATGACTCACCAATAAGCTGAAAGTACACTCTGAGATGATCTAGGTATGAGGATGAGCCTAAGAGCCGGAACCTGTATCATAAGACGATACAACATAGAAAGTATGCGGTCAGTACGTGAAATATATCGAGTATGCAACGTAAGTAAAACGGACATTGAAAATATGTAAAAACTCATAAAACATCATAAGAGTAGGGCATCATGCTTATGTCATAAATATCGTAACATAACATATCAAAGGCTCAAGGTTTTCAAAGCATCCGTAATACAATCGTAATCATAAACATGGGAGAAAAGACAAATGAACATTTCTTGAGCCAACATACATAATCATAAACATGCATAAATCATGAGAAACAGTGGGAGATTCTCTTAACCGACATACCCTATATGAGCACACATGAAGCCCTACTTGTGACTCTAGTCGGGAGGGTGTTCGTACCCTGCCAAGGCTAGAACCATGGGAGTGTGATATCACCATGAAAAGGGCCAATTGGGTTGGGGGCATCCACAAAGGAGGTCCTAACATACCTAAAGTGGCACGTAGTTTATGAGATCCGAGGTAGAACCTATTCCTCGAACTTACTCGGTGTTCGATACTACTCCCAAAACATATATAGTGCTCATGGTGTAATATGCATGAATTCATGCGCTAGTTAAATCATAATAATCATAAACATACTTGTACATACATGAACTAGCCATGACATAAGGCCTGTGAGTCGGCCAAAACATAATTCATAAATCATAGGGTTCATGCATACTTGTAGATCATACATATAACTTGTAAATCATCAAATCAAGATGAGTAATTGAATAAATCCATATTTCAAATCATAAATCATGCCAGGTTTGTAAATATCGACAATTGAAGAGTATATCATAAATCGATTCATCATAGATCTTACATAATTAGGCTAAATTTAGTAGAAATCGAAATCAATAATTTTATAATTAAAATAGTTGTAATATCTAATCAAAATCCATAAAATATGATGTAAATCATGAATCATAATAACCCATTAGCAAATCATTAGATTTTCACAATATTAAATTCAAAACTCCATGAGATTTTTGATGGATTTTTCAAAAATTAGTAGAGATGGGAATGGGTGTGAACGAAAACACCCATTCATAACCCTACATACCTGGGTAAGATCAGATTCTAAAGTTCTGGAATACCCAAGGATGAATTGATAGGGAAAAGCTTGAGGAATAGCTTGACCTCTCCAAAATTTCTCCAAACATGCATGCATGGGAATGACCTATGCAATAGGGACTTAACCTACCTTAAAATTCCCAGAAAATACATGAAATGACGTAGTTTAGGGCATTATAGCAAGGAAAGGTTGAAAATGCCCTTAATGAAACTTCCCTGAAAAGATACCCAGATCGATCCAACGGATGTACCAACGAGTCGTTGGAAGCTACGAAGACTCGTGGTATGGCCCGTCATATGCACTGCTCAGGCCTTGCTTTTGGAATCAAACAACGGCTAGACAGGACGACTCGTCCTTTGCTCCAACGGGTCATTGAGTCGATCTTGCTTGCCCCTCTGAATTTATGAACTTCTTCACAACGGGTCTCACCATGACTCATTTTTTCCTCCAGTGGGTCGTGGTGTCCGTTGTTAAGTCCACTGGAATTTTGACTACGTAG
>JACEIK010007832.1:26965-56792 GCA_018107945.1 Datura stramonium
ATATATAAATATTTTTAGACTAATACTTTTTACTAACATAACAAAAACAGGAAATTATGCAACAGTTTGATTTACATTTTCAAAAATAATCTGTATTTGGAATAACTAGACATTGACAATTATAATTTTTCTTTTAACTTACAATTGTGATAATAAACCAAGGAGCAAATTGGATAAAGCTAATATCATAGACCAAAGGTTATTACAAACAAAATATCCGATTTAAAAAAGAAGAAGCATGTTTTAAGTATGCGTCATATGTACTTTATATCCAAATTTTAATATGAAGAACCAAACATCTAATAAGAATTAAAATAATCCTTTAATTACACCAACCATATTATAATTCTGCATTATAATCCACAAACAGAACTTGTTTGCCTCTAATAGTTAATATATCAGTTTGCCTACAAAAAGATATTGAGGACAGTGCAATGACTAAAAACTTCAAGCTAATATACACAATGTACAATACTAGGGGGTTGCAAAATTAAACAATCACAAAAAGGAATGAAGTCAAGAAAGAGCACACCAAGTATTAGCAAATAGAATTTGTCGGAAAGCTTCTTCTACTGTCCTCTTTACTACTTCACAATCTTCTCAATTCACCCCTAATGCCTTCTGGATATCTGCCTGCAAGAGAAATCCAAGCAAGATTAGTTACTTATTTGTCAACACTATTTAACAATGTACGAGGACAAGAATGGTGGAGCTAGGGACGAGCTGGGTTTCATCCGAATCCCCTTCGTCGGAGATTTACACTTTATATAGGAGGTCAAATTATTACATACAATACACATTGAATCTCCTTGATTTCTTCATGTGTTCACCTTTTCATATTTTGGATCACCTTAGTGAAAATCCTGGATCCACCACTTGGGACTCAAGGGACTAGTTCTTCAATTAGAATCATCATTACCCAAATTCTTGTTAACATGAAAAATTTAAGTATTAGACTAAATCTAAAGATATAGTAACTGACTAGTCAGTCCACAATCTCTCTCTACATGAGATGTCTGAAATGTAAACAACTAATTGGCACTCATGTATTTATGGTCTTTTTTCCCTTTCACTATATTAAATTGACAAATTCTCAAGGAGAATCAGAGTTTCAGATGTAGAGGCTAACAAGGTAGCGTTACGAATCTGTCTATACGTCATAACCTTCGCAAGAAACTAATGAATGCAAACAAGAGATATAGCAAATGCTTCACATTTCTAGTCTACACAGGAAAGTTCATTAAACTTTTGTTGCTTTTTCCTTTGTTTCTTCGTCCTAAAAAATGTGTCCAGTTGCTTTATCAACGATAGCATATTCTCAAGTTCAATGGAATTCTTCTGAACAAACACTATCATTTCACTGACGGTTCTCTCCTTTTTCAGCCATTCTTACAACTTTCTTCCATCAAATAGTGTAAAACTCTAAATGTGTTACCCAGGCACGGGAAGATCCAAACTATTATGCCATGCAGAGTTTACAGAAAGACAAAATAATCCTAGCATGGAACGATGAGTCATAAAGACCATAGAATTTAAGAAGATGCTTCTGAATAAATTTATCAAATCCTACTGTCCTACGCTATCAACCATGACCTTTTCATCCAAAAAATATCAATGATGGTAATTGGACTAAAAGGAACGGTGACTGAGGGAACAATCAACATTTGGCTTCATGAGAGAACAACTATATAGGATAATCAAAGTGGTTTATCAGTGTTCTTGAGGAAATTGATAAGGTGTATTTACTCAAACCACCTCAACAGTGATACTTTCGAGAACTTATGACTCCAAGGGCAAGAAAAGGATAACCACACGAACTTCAGCATTAGTGTGTGTGTGTGTGTGTGTTGCATTGTGTTGTACTGTGCTGAGTGTGTGAGTGTGTGTACATGAGAGAGAGAGAGAGAGAGAGAGAGAGAGAGAGAAAGAGAGAAAGAGAGAGAGAGAGAGAGACCTCGATTGATAATGGTGAAGTGGTTGGGCCATAGCGCCTGATAACTTTCCCTTCCTTATCAACCAAAAACTTGGTGAAATTCCATTTAATACTGGAACTGAGAAAACCACCTTTCCTTGCTTTAAGGAATTTGTAAACTGGTGCCGCATTCGGACCATTAACTCGCACCTGAGAATCAAATCTTTGTGATTAAAATTTGTTACCACGTCCTCTATGTTGCAACCAAACGACAATATAAGCTTTATTCATATATTTTGGTTCGAAATCTTAATTAAGACTGACTAACATACTCTATGCACAATGTTGTACCCAAGAAAGATGGTTGCTTCCAGATTAGGGACGAAATGCAAGAATATGTACATGACGATGACACATCATAACTGGAAACCTTGAAATCTTCGATTTTAGATAATCATATTCCACAAATCTAAATTTTACTAGGCAATATATATGTGCTTAACAGAGATATGACAAGTTTCAAGTTATCTGATGTAGGATTTGAAAAAGAATATGCAATTGGACTGTTTAAGACCAAAACAATCAAAGGTTAATTGTTTTAGGGAAGAATAAGAAGGTGAGGTTTATTATTAAGAAAAAATCTATAGCTATCGTTAAGAAAATGAATCTTTGGGTTAATTCAACCTCAAAAGTTAGATAAGGTGATGATCATCCAAAACCATGTAAGGAGACAACCACCCATTTTTCAACCAACTAAACACCTCTCTGCATGACCATCCCATGACTGACCATCTGGAGTGTTGCACATAACATTAGGCCCCAATATTGAGTAAAACAAGAACTGCAATGAGTGTGACTCTGATACCATGCTAAAAAATGGATCTTGGTCTAACTAAATCCCGAAAGTAAGCTCATGGGTGAGAACTACTCGAGACAATATTTGAAGACAACAATCCATTTTCTCAACCAACTTAACAACTATAATCCAAAAGTAGACCATTTCTTGAGAAGAATCCACAATAAGACCAACATCAAGGGAGAATTTCAGACCACATAATTGCAAGACCATCCTTGCACAGGAATATTTTAAGCATCTTAGTCAGGAACAATTTATTTAAGCAGCATTTCTTTAGAAGGCAACGGGGCTTTATTATATCATAGATTTAAGTAGAGCCAGACTAACTTTGGTTGTCCACACAAGGGACAGCAAAGTGCATGGTGATAATTCTTAGAGGTATTCAAGCAATTACAACCGCATCTTCCATTTTCAAATATATATTTATCAGCTTAATGGTTGTTAACAACATAATTGTTATATAACCACACTTTTTTCCATTAAGCTTTTCACAAACATTTTACATAGACTATTTTTTGCTCTGTTCTTTCAAATGACGCAGTAGTATAACACCAAGACCAATTATTACGTACATCTTATTGCAGAACAGAAAAATAAAATACTAAAAATAACTCAAAACTGAATGTTAAGGTGAACATACAGGAACAAAGTTCAAAGAGAGAGAATGAGGGATGGTAAGCCAATCTGTAAGGGGGAGGGGATAAAAAAGAAATGATCAGCGACGATATGAATTCAGTAGTAAAAAGAGAGAGAAGTTCTGATTTTTCGTGGCAATTTTACTTGATGGTAATGATTAGCTAACTACAAAAAAGGACATATTGGCAATATTGCAAAATACTCTTGAGGACCATAAAAATGGGAGGAGGATCCATACAGCTAAACCACAACACAGATTAATTGATCCTTGATCTACAATTACTCCAAGTCCTCTTTAACCACAGATAAGTTGATCTTGTACTTCTATAACTACTCCAATTCCTCTTCCAGTCATGATAATACATAAAGTGTAATCTTTACTTATCAACCAAAAAAAAAAAAAGATAGTACATTAAGTAAATGGACTAAAAAAAGATAGTATATTAAGAGCATGGACTAGGCACAAGGAGTCTTAAGCTGCAAAGCAATGCTCTCAAGCTAAAATGGCTATGGAGGTACTCCCAAGAACCCCAAACTTACTGGAGATGTGCGATAAAGCTAAATATGGTGAGAATAACAAGTGGATATTTAAGGAAGTGAACTCAGCATATGGAGTTAGTTTGTGGAGATCCATAGGAATACTCTGGCCAATTATGAGGAGACACTCATCTTTTATGGTACAGAATGGGTGTAACACTTCATTCAGGGAAGATAACTGGTTGGGACTCGCTGTCTAGAGGAACTTTTCTCTGACATTCATGTCCTGGCCTCACACCAACGAAAAACAGTAGCAGAGGTATGGATTAACCATGGGTGTCCATCCAGCTCAGGAGAAACTTAAATGACTGGGAAGTGTCTAGATTGACAGAATTTTACGAACAGCTGGAAGAATTCAAAGGTATTCAGAATGGAGCAGACAGACTATGGTAGCAAGAAGATAGTAGGGGTCTTTTTAAAGAGAGCCTCAGCATAAAGCTCGTGAACCAATCCAATCAGCAGATGGTTCATCGGCCATGGAAGCACATATGGAAAGTGAAGATTCCACATAAGGTAGCATGTTTCACATGGATGCTAGTAAGGGAAGTAGTTTTGACACAGGACAACCTCAGAAGGAGAGGCATATCCCATAGATGTTATCTTTGTGGTGAAGAAGCTGAGACAGTCAACCATATATTTTTACAATGCAGGGTAACATATCAGCTATGGAAGATATTCATTAATCTCAGAGGCATAACTTGGACAATGCCTAGTAACATTACTCAAGTTCTTTTTGCTGGAGCAATAGACAAAGATAGATAGAGGATTGTCCCAGTTTGCATCTGGTGGACAATCTGAAAAGAGAGGAACTCTAGATGTTTTGAGGAAAGTAACAAATTCAGTACAGAAGATCAAATTGACTTGCATTAGACTCTTTTGTTTTAGGTGTAAATAGATTTACATAGAAGATACTGTTTCAATCATAGAAATCCTTGGATTTTGCTACGACCACTAAACAGTTTTCTTCCTTTCGTTTCTTTGTAAATATGGTTTCAATACAATCAATGTACTGGTTTTTAATATATACAACTTTAACTATCTAAAAAAAAAAGTGCACGAGTACGCAACATTTGGCAGTTATAACAGCATTTCAAAGTTTTCACATCACAGTTGCTCCTAGTTCAAACTTAACTTTACATTTTAGCCTCCTTGCAACTTGTCACTAGTTATGTCAATATGAGGTTGGGATCTCTGTAATTTCCCAAAACTATATTTTGATGCTTCCATATCATAGTTGGCAGGAGGAATGGAATGAATTAAGCATCTCTCCATCTGAACTTTTACTGTTATTCAGTTTTTACCTGTCATTTTTCTCTCTCCTTTTCTTAGCAAATTCTGAACTACCTTTGGTTGCTTTGATTTGAATTGGGGCTCTAGTTACAACTCGAAATCAAAGCATCACTCCCTAGAGCTTGTGAGCTGCACTTATGGTGAATAATATTAAGCTTAAGGGTGTTGATTGAGGAAGGAAGGAGCTTGAATTCAGCTTCAAGCCTTATAATCAACAGCTATAAAAGTTCTTGGAAGCTAGAAATAGCTCACTCTCATTGTGCTGCATTGGCTCAAGACAACACTGATTCTATGAATTGATGAGACAAACAGTTGAATGGAAAACATTCTGATCAAAATGGAGGCTAAGGAGAGTGGAAATCTCACCCACTATGCAATCATATGCAGTTTCTGCTCAAGAGAACTCGAACTCGGAGCAAAGACTTTCGTCAGTGGCAGGTATCCAAGATGAGTGTCTCTCCTCCGACTCCGGTAGCCATCAAAATTATACCCATCTACAAATTCTCCAGCTTCAAACATGCTACAACTTCAAAGCACATAGTAGCTGTCATAATTCCTCCCCGAAACCTTCAACCACAATGATCCCTATGTCCTGTCACTACACCTCCCAAACTCGGCTAAACTGTGAATCTGTGATGCCTTGAGAGAAGAAGAAACCTTTATTTTGGGATTCAATACAGGTATTACCTTGGTTCTCACTGTAAGCTGAAGTTATTACAGAGTATGATGACTATCAAAGACGAGAAAGGTCATTCATGTGAAGTAGAAGATAGGTACCAGAAGGGGAGGTATTACTCTTTATTTCGAGTGTCATTACAGGTACTGGTGCTCACTGTAAGCCTAAGTAACTACACAGTATGCTGGCTATCCAAGAGGAGAAAGGTCATTCAGGTGAATTAGAAGAATGGCACCAGAAAAGGAAAACATAATAGAGGTAGAGCAATCTTGAGAGTCTCTCAGTGTGGTCAAAAGGGAGATCAATTCACCATCCACCATTCTGATTACTAGATTTCTGAAGAAGCAACCACTATTATTTGATAGACAATGGATCAACTCCCAGTTTGCTGATCCAGAAGTGATTAGGAAGTTGAAGATTCCTCATTTCACCAATTACCTATCCAACGTATGTGATTATATCCCAGACCATGAGATGACTTCTGATACCCTCTCTCAATTTCAATGAACTACCCAGGAGGAACATTCTTTTGCACATTGAGCATGGTGATGATATATTCCTAAGAGTTGTGATTGGATTGATTAGTTTTCCCCACCAAAAGATCGTATGTGGATATGTGGCTCATATATGTTAGAGGCTGCAGCTCACACATAATCAGTTCCCCTCAGGCAGCTGAGTCCTGGAGTTGTATTTTGATGCTGATGCGTTTGAGGAACCTGAGGGCTATCACCAACTAAACTGTAATCGTGTTGTCACTTTTGTACCTGTTGGCCAGTCAACGAATCAAAGACCTACAGGTATCTCTGAGCAAAACTGTCATAAAACAATTCACAAAAGAATGCTTCTAGCTAACAAGGCCATCCCCACCCAGTTATTTGTTTCACTAGCCCTACTAATCAAGAAAAAGTAAAGAACATCACATGTACATTGTATGTTGACTATAGGGGGGTTGAATTCCATTACATTTTCCAAACAGATCCTCCGACAACCCCCCTAGTCATAAATTTCAAAAAAACAACTCCCCTAGTCATAACTTATGGATAAGGTGTAGAAAAACAGTTTACAAAGAGCACAAGCCAGGATAAAAATGCAGGCTGATAAAGTTACAAACCAGGCTGAAGGGGTTTTGCAATTAGCGATTAGGTTTATAAAAAGTTACAAACCAGTAGGCAATCCTTAGTGTCTATCAGGAAGAACTTGAAGTTCTCTTAGTATTTTGGGGGATACCAAACCATACAAAGATTGGAAGCAGAAGCAGCAACCTATGATTTGCAACTGTTAGTATATTTAAAGATTCACTCAAATATTTCATGTCTAACAGCTGGAAAGGAGGATGAGAGAGAATGTAACTCCTTCAACTGACTTACCAGTTAGCACCCCCAGTGGACCGCCCTTAATCAAAGCAATTGCAATACTTGAAGAGAAGTGACAGCAGACGGGGACGCAACTAATCAAAGTTTTAGTTCACTAGGTGAATCTATTACCAAAAAGCCCACATGAAAACCGTCATTTTCTTTTCTCTCAATATTCCGATTTAAAACCTTAAACACAAGGTTTTTCTGAAGGAGAAAGACACGCATAATACTTTAAGCTTGAAAAAGTAGAGGCGCATTTGGCAGTTACAACTGTATTTCCAAAGGTCAACTTTACAAAATTTTCAGTTTAGTCCTAGCCTCTCATGTCACACATTATTTTCATATTAGCCATCATTTCAAAATTCTTACCACTAATCTCAGCGTGAGTAAGATTGAGATAGTCGCAACTGCCTGAACCTAAGCAGCATCTTTCTGATTGAACCTTTTTCTCTCTTTCAAATTTCGTTCAATTTTTTTTTCACTTCGCAAATTTTGTAGCTCTATTCGTTCTTTTGGTTTGAATTAGATCTCTCATTACACAGTCAAATGCTTCTACATTCATTACTTTCTAGTTTATTTTTCCTTCTATAATGTACAAACTGTTTGCATTGGACAAAACTAGTGAGCGTGTTTACCACAATTTTGCATTAGGGAGAAGCAACCTAAAAGGTAAGTGTTTTAACATAAAGTAGAAGACAATAATACAGTCAAACCTCGTTATAACAGTATTTTAATATAACAGCCTGATTTTCTCTAGAACCGATTTTTCATGTTATATTTTACTTCTCTATAACAGATTGGGGTTAGGTATCCCAGTACACTCTTTGTAAAATTACCCCTCTNCCCAGTACACTCTTTGTAAAATTACCCCTCTATAACAGTCATACTCAAATATTGTGCAATAATATTTTGTAAGAAATATATTATGTATAAAAATAATATTAACATTCATGGTATCATCATTAATGTCATGCGCGTGATGAATTTCTTAAAAGGAAAAAATTATATTAAAATAGTGTCCAATAGTTATGGTTGTAACTTCACGAGGAAAGACTAATGGTGTTTGACTTTTTTTACATTCATACTCTTTTTATTTTTTGGGTTAAATTGGTTAACAAATACATTCCTTCTTCTTGGTACACAAAATCGTTAAACTAGATATTTGCATACTTTTGTTTATAACAGCTAAATGAGATCTAAAAGTCAAACGTCAGTATACATATATAACAACACCTCACAAAAGCAGCCATAAAATTTCCAGACAAACGCTGACACTATAAAGAGGTTTGACTAATATGCACTGTAAATATAGCCATTATAAGAGAAGTGAAGTTGAAATGAGATTACGAGATTGTTGTGCATAAATGTAGACAATTTAGATATCTAGACTCGATATTCTAGGAGAATGGTAAGATAGATGAAGATGTAAGACATAATTAAAATAGGACGCGTGAAATAGAGAAGTGTTACTGGAGTAGTATGCGATAGGAGGATACCTATTAAAGTGAAAGGCAAGTCCTATTGAACGATTGCAAAACAACAATGTAACACCGGAGTGAATGTTGGGCCTTTAAGGTCTAGCATATCCACAAGATGAGTGCTGTGGATGTATGACCATACAAGATTAGATAAATTGATAAATCTAGAGAAGACACACATGGCAAAGACACAAATTTACACATGTAAAGGATAAAATAAGAAAAGGCCATTTGAGAGTATTGGAGCTAACTTAATCACTATGTGATTTTGCATAGTAAAATGGTTGCTTGAGATAGTTTCGTCTTCTCCTACGTAATCTTCCAGATAAACTGGTCCTTAGATGTGAAATCAAGATAATTGCAAGGGATAATGGTTTTTGGGAAGTGGAGACCACAAGTCGTGGTCACCAANGTCTTCTCCTACGTAATCTTCCAGATAAACTGGTCCTTAGATGTGAAATCAAGATAATTGGAAGTGTTAAGAGAGACAAGATAGACCTAAATATCGTGGAAAGAAGTTATCTTGAAAAATCTGTCATATTCTGAAATCTATGTACACTTAGCCCCAAAAAAAAAATTACAATGTATGACAGTTAGCGTAAAATAATTACCCACTTTAGCCATATTTCAGTTTATGACCTCTCTAGCCATCTTTTTCGCTAGATTTTTTTTAGCAACCATATCTGTTGCTTCTTTTTTGCTTCTTCTTTTTCTTTTTTTCTTCTTTTTTCTTCTGCTGTTGTTTCGTCGTTCTGCTTTTTCTTTTATTTCTGCTTCTTTCTTTTTCTTTTAATTTTTCTTCTTCTGCCTCTTCTTTCCTCTTCTTCTTCAGCTTCCTTTTTTTCTTCTTCTTTCATAATTTTTATATTCAAATTTGTAGATATTATATGTAAATTTGATTTTTATTAAAGAATATCTGTAGATTTTTATAGATGCGTCATTACAAGATGTATTTATATAGAATTGATATTACATTGTTGATATCTAATGTATTTAATGTGATTACGAATTTTATATTTTGATGCTTAGAAACTAATTGAGAGTGATACTCATATTTATCATTACAAATTTAAACATTGTGGGTGAATTAAATTAGAAAATTAAGAACTCCACTGTTGGAGTTCTTAAAAATTTGAAAACTCACAAATGAATTTTTGAATTTGTTGAAAACTTTAATAAATTGATGATTGCGGTTCGTTGGTGATATCATTTCGACATTGTGATTAAAATTTGAAGTTATTTAAAAAAGATTTGATCCATTTCAAATGGAGTTTCATATTTGAAGTTTTTAGGATATCAAACACAACATTTTGCATAAGTTATATAATTTTGTATAACAATGTAAAAGTGTATATAGCACATCTTATACACTATTATATACTTTTATGCAAGGTTTATACGTAAGCATATAATATTGTATACCGTGTATAAGCACTATTACGGAAAAAAAAGGGGCTATGCTGATATAATATAAAAATATGAGCTATGTGAATGTAATATTTTATATTAGACTATATTTTTTTAAAAATCCCAAAAAGAAAAATTTATATATATATAAAGAGAGAGAATACAATGTAAGAAAAAGATCTATGTAGACGATACCACCGAGCTGGAATTAAGAGTTAGCCATGTTGTATGTTTACATTATGTCCAACATTCTCAACAAGTCTTTTTAGTCTTGTCGAAGATTTGCACATAGGCAAGTGTGCCCTTCTAGTGTTAGAAAATCTAAATTACTAATATTTAAGTGAATCAGATAGGGAGGATTCATATTGCGTATCCTAACTAACTAGCTTGGGTTTGAAGTGTAGTGAAATAGATAGGGAGGATTCAAAGATGCTAAAAATATGAGGAGGATTATTGAAGTATAAGAAGAAACAATACAAGTCATTACATAGAGCGAAAGGAGCATAGATTTTCAAATGCTGCTTGTTATAGTTCTATTAGCATACCTTTTGGAAAATGGGATATCCTGCGGTAAATCTCGTGCAAGCAAATTCTTGAGCTTCCTGACTCGTACCAGGCTCTTGCTTCAAAAATTGGTTGCACGGGAAGGCCAAGACCTCAAAACCTGAAAACTCCATTCAAATATATAGGTATAAGAGTCTCTATAGAGGAGACAACAAACCTTGAGAGAAATAAAACGTTGAAAGAGAGAGAGTTATACTTAACAGAGCACCCACCTTTATTCTTGTATTGGTTGTAGAGTTGAGTCAATTGGGTATAATTGATGTTTGTCAACCCACTGTTGAGGCAGTAACATCAAAATTGACATGACAAAGAACAGATGACCAGTAGAAATATATATAGCTTCTTAAAGTTTGATTCTTGAATTTGAAAAAAAAAAAAAAAGGAAGAGAGACGAAGAGAGAACCATTTGGAGGCAACATTAACGACAAGAAGCACATCGCCCTTGTAGATTCCTAGGTCTACGTTTTTCCCTCTGATGTCCTGGAAACGGTGAACAAATAAACACCCATCAACAAAGACAAAGAGGAAGGATAAGAAAAATGAAGCAGCAGCAGTGCATAAAGGACTGTAAAGGAATCACCTTGACAGTAAATTCGTGAATTGAATTCTGTGGAACTGATTTAGAAGCACCCATTTTATGTGTCAACACGAATATTAAGTCTACCCCAAGAATAAAGAGGGAGGGATGGAGGGGATAACAGGTTTTGACTAAATATTGGTTATCCGAATTTCTTGGACAAAATCTTCGGCCTGTCGTCAATCTGTTCAGACCAATTTGTCTGAAACACTTTATTCTGCGGGTCACACGTCATAGCTGATTTACTTATTTCTTCGTAGGTAAAACTTCAAATATATCAAGCTTCCATTTTGATTTTCAAGGTTTGTTCATAGCCAAGGGATGGTTAAAATTTTCAAAGATTATTAAGTACAATTTCATATACATATTAATTATGTGAATTTTCTTTATTGTATTAGTAGTAAAGTGTTTTCACTACTTTGAAAAGCAGCTTTGAGACATTCTTTTTATTATTCTTACGAGTTATGATTATCTCAAAAGTCTCTCAGCAAACAGAAAAGAACTCAAAATAATACCGTTTCTCTTTCTCAACGGTACCACTCTGTCATGCTAAATAAAGCATTCAATTTGTTTTGTCCCTTTTCTTTTTAAATCCATTTAAGCAAAGAATGATAATTCTTTAATTCTAACTTTAACTAACAATTAGAAGTCGAACCAAGTATCAAATCAAAATTAAAATGGAGTTGCTCAAGAGCATCACAACACATTCAAACCAGGTTATGGCCACCTAAAACAGCCTTTAACACTAACTACAACTACAGATCTTTGTTATGCCACAACGTTTGTTCCTTCAATGCAGGAGTTGCAGTTGAACAATGGAGATAGCGCCCCAATTGAGGAAAAATAAACCTCAAGAGAGCCATAGCAATCATGTCCTGTCCAGCTAGTGCAATAGAAAAGAGGTGTGCTCAAGTGTCCATCTGATTTGACATGGAGTTACTTGCATGTCAAAGCAACTCAAATAGCAGGCTACTACCACTTACAACAGTAACACAATAGTTTCAAGCAAGTATAGAGTCTCCCGAGAAATATGGAAGAGATACAGCTAACGGCACAATATATTTTGCTACCAAGACGAGACACAAGTTTTAATTTATCACCTTACTATTTCAGCTTCACAATTCTGGTTACACTGAATGAGGTGAGTTCCTCCAGAATGTACAGGGATCATGTGAGACACTTATGACAAATGGGTGCACATGATGAGTAATAACCGGACATGCCCTAACTATTGCCAAAATGTTGTTGACAGACCTCTGATATTAACTAGGAGAGGAGAGACCATAAACTGATTAACTCAAAAGGAAAAAAAAACAATTTAATTGATATACAAAACTCAGCTGCCTAGGAATATGCTACAGAGCTCTCTAGACCATGGATTATCCCCTCCACAATTGCAAAGGAACGCTAAGATACATATATACAAGCATGAATTGCAACTCTGTTCTCTCCTTCACTGCATCTCTGCGCACAAGTTACTCTCAGATTAGTATAAACAAGCCGCACTACCTGCAACAATAGGTGAGGTATAAGAACGAATGCCTGAAGGAATGACATGAAACCACTGCCTAAACTGTTGGTTTTTAAAACAAAAATAAGCAGTACCAGCAGCTGTAGTCCACTCTTGTGTCATCATCTTATCTTGGTCTCCAAAAGCCAGGACCTGCACAGCAGAAGCCACCGCTATTCTAAGTATTCTGTAAACAAATCTTTATGAAAAATACTTTCTCATTTATGCACTAATAATTTAAAAAATACAAATTAGAAAGAGCAAGGCAATCCACAAAAACAATATAACTGACACCCCACTCACACTTCTTTCTATTACTTGGAACCTTCACTTGTTTATTATTGTTCAATTTCACATTGAAAGGTTGAAAGGTCATATGCTATTTCGAGCCACTTAAATGCTTAAATGTTTTGCTTCGCACCATCAACTTCATCCTATCTAGAATCTCTGTAGGCTATACTGTAAAGGATTTTGTTTGACTATTTAACAGCTAAGGTAGTAAAGAAGTACTTCAGAGGCATAAAATCAAGGCCTGCAATCTACAACTGCACATCAGTGGACAGTGTGTAGAAAATAAAAACTTCCGGTTTAAGTTTTTGCCAAAGCTTCAAAGAGAAATTTGGTGCAATGTGCAAGTTATGCATCCTATGCCCCCATCTACCAACTTAAAATGGCTCACATTTCAATTTGAAGGCTACAAGAAAAACTACTCTGGACGATTAACGTCACACTTAAAACACGAAGGATACTTCAGAAACAGAAGTAGAAATAGAGCAACAGTACATTTAGTTTCCAAATGGATAAAAGAATTCAACCTCTAGATGTCACTGGAATTGGGTGTTCAGGCGGTGGTCTGTGAGTAAAGATTTCCCTCCTATTCATGCCCCGGGGAGGGTAACCCCACTTGTGGCTTGGTAAAGGTGGTTCACGTGGAACAGGATATGATCCAGCAGCATAGTGACCTCTGGAGCTATCTGGAAAGCATGGACCTGAATGAGACAAGCAACAGTGAAGCCCAAGGAAATATAGACAGTTGAAATACACAGCACTGCAGAATGGCAAAGGCTAACTTACCAGAATAATGGGATGGTGCTATCCAGCTCTCCCCAATTTCACGTCGCGCTGACTTCATTCCATTTCGATCTCTGGAAAAACTTACATTGGAATAAGGGGTTGCTATATCTCTCCGCTTATCAGCCTGAACATAAGAGAACTGATTTGAAGGAGCAGGGTGAGGTGGCCGCAAATGGAAGCCCTTGCCAGGAGCCCCATCAGGTGGCTGCACCCCATTAGACAAGCCGAATGGTAGATGAGAAACAGCTACACTGCTGGAAGGACGTGAACTAACAGAGTCGGGCACCTTCAATGGTCCTTCAGCATGAATCTCTCTGCTGGTAGAGGGCTGACAATGAATAGCATCTGAGACTGCCGGATGAACTTGTGCAACTTTACACTGCTGAAAAACAGTTTCCTGTAAGTTGTCTTTGATATTCTGCAGAACATGAACATTCAGATTGCAAATGTTAAAAATAATTCTACCAAGCAATGGTTGATTTACCAATACAAATTCACAAGAAGAAAATTACTCATAGCCCAAGAAAGAAGCAGCACCTGGGAACTCATTGAACACTTTGACTGAACACTACTGGGGACAGAACTCAATATAGAAGATGGGTGTGGAAAAGATGGTGCAGGCCTAACTGAGGGCAGAGGTGGTGGAAGTGGAGGAGGAGATGTTGGCAGAGGAGGAGAGGAGGGGGGACCATCCTTCGGAAGTGGGGGATGGAAGAGGGTTCCAAAACTGTTCCTTTCATCAGGGCGTGAAATCTGAGCAGAATCTGTTACCACACTAAAACTGATGGAAGCAGATGAGGGGGGACCATCCTTCGGAAGTGGGGGATAGAAAGGGGCTCCAAAACTATTCCTGTCATCAGGGCGTGAAATCTGAGCAGAATCTGTTCCCACGCTAAAACTGATAGAAGCAATTTCACTTTCACACACAGGAGACACATCTTCCATTTCAAGTTCGCCATCAACATCTTCCAGGATATGTTTGTGCTTCTCAGTAGCTAGGACAGCCTCCTCTCCATTGGGCTTTCCAGCAGGGTGTTCTGGAGTGACGGCCTCAAAACTCTCACCATCAGAATCGCTTGCTTCTTCATCCTTAAGCATTGCAGGCATACGAAACCCAGGAAGTTGAAAACTTGAATTGCTGAAGAAGCACAACAAGGTTCTCGCAATCAGGACATCTCAAGGGGAAAATTCTGAGATCATAAAGTATTTTTTTACCTTTACAATAACATCTACAAGGGTATTAAATATTACCTTCCATATTCATCAACCAGCATGCCCTCCATTTCTCTAATTGGATCATCGAAAGGTCTTTCTGTCCTCATGGGGCGTCGGGAGAATGCACGACTCAATGATGAACCACAAAAGGATTCAAGTTCTCGTATGTAGGGTCGGATAACTGACTCGGGAAGAATCTTCCTTTCCTGCCAAACCCTCAAAACCTATCAAGAAACAAGAGAATGAGATCTAGGGTTTGACTCAAAATGAAATTTGACATGCAACAGAAGGAATAGAAACATTTCCTACTTTCAAACATTGCCTTCGATTTTCCTGAGAACTACTTCCAGGAGGAGCAGCTGCTGATATTAGACGTAGCAGTACTCCCTGAATCGCGTTAGGATATATACCACCAATGTGACCTATAATTACAAATACAAGCAGGGAATATCATCATGCCATTAAGATACAAAAGAAGCATACAAGTGCAATGCCACAAAGTAGAAAATACTCATACAACTTACCTTTCAGTCCTTTAGAAAACTGTGCAATAGAATCAACAAGAAAGAAAAGATCCACCCTTCTATGTAAGCTCGACTCATTTTCTAACTTTTGAGCAATGATCTCCACAACCTGATTCCAACGTTCAACACCAATCAACATCACGAAACAGGACTACCATGCATATTGCGGAAATAAAAGATACAAATTTCAAAAATTCACAGTATTGTCAATAAAAACTCAACTTCAAATTCCGAATTATATTTCCCCTTATCTGTGACAAGGGGCCAAGATGCAAGGACTTGTCAAATATAGCTAAACTCGGGGCACCAAAACCAAAAAGCCCCTGTTCCGACAACTTATGTCAAGGTGAAAAGGAAGCAAGTAATTGAACTTAACTAAAGCTAAGAAATTACATCAGTATGCATCTAGGAAAGCCAATTAGTACCATATTTGTAGGGAAACACAGGATACAGATGTCAACCAGGTCCAGAATTAACCTCACCTTATTGTACCTGTAGTTCGTTCATTTTTCTCAAATAGGACAGATTTAAAACCTTTAATTCCAATTCTCGAATTCCATCCATACAATATATCGTTTATTACTCTAGAATCACCTTAACATCTCTATATCAATAAAGCTTCAGTCAGTAAAAGAACAACACAAATGGATTCCCAAATAAATACCACACAATCGTCTCTAACTGCATAAACAACATGTTCCCTCCCTGTTGAGATTAACATACACTTCACAGTCCCTTAAGACCAATAGGATCAAATTACTTGTTCTGCAACCTGGAGAGGTGACCTGAATGCTCATAATTAAAATGATAAATAGACATGATTAGAGCTTAGAAATTCAATTTCAATAAAGATCTTTCTAGCAGAAGATAAACAACCAAGCAGCAAAATAGACACTAAATAAACAAGCTGACAACCTGTGAACTGCCCAAAAAGCAGGGAAAAAACAACACATCCTAACCAAGTTTCAGAAAGAAGAAAAGGGTTCAAGGAAAAGACACCATTAATTCATCAAAGCTACAGATGGTTATTTGCAGTAGTTCAAGGGAAAGGAGGGGAAAAAATCAAGAAGATTCAGCAGATAAGGTAACACACAGTATGACAAACTATTATAAAGAAAATTATTGTGAAGAGAAGCATGTACTTTACCTTGGAAGCAACACCGAATTTAGCACAGTCTAAAGCAACACGTGTGGCCCGAACAATGCTTTCCTTTGTCCTTGTCAGTATCCCGAGAGCAGCCTCAAAGGAACCCAAAGCAACATTGGCTTCTCCTCTGCTGCTCAGTTTACCACTGGTCCTCGGTTTGTCATGTAGCTGATGAGGCAAGGGACTTGAGCTTCCAATACCCACATGCATGTTACTATCTACAGTAGACAAGTTGCAAGTTAAGGTATTTGGTGTAGATGCCCTAGCAAAGGAGTCCATACCATCAGTAAGAGAAGATGATGAAAGGGCGGTTGGAACAGCTTTATTGCTGAACTGATCATCAGATACAGAGCTCAAACCAGGCATGTGCAACTCCTTGAGTGACACATCCACAACTTTTTCAGGACTTGAAGATGAAGTCGCACTTGTATTCTTTGACGCTGATCCAGCGTCTTTCATATTAATCGACCTAAGATAAAGTATACAGGAAAGTATCAATACACATCAGATACAACAGATTAGGGACCAAAAGCAAATAAGATGGACTATAAATTGATTTCAGAAAAGGGATGGAAACTAATAAATTATGATGGGAAAAAACAAAAATATCTTACTCGTCATTGTCTTGAATGCTCACATCTAATGACATCTGGCACAACTTGTTATTTTTATCACATTCAGCCTCTGCACTACCCAACCCAATAATACCACCTTTTTCTGATGAACTCATTATTACCTCATCATTAGATCCATAATCAGCAGATCTCCCAGAAACTTCATTTGGATCTTCAAAATGTTTTGCCGGCTCGGCTGTTTCATTTTCACAATTTTCATCAGATGTCATGACCGGCCCTGGTGAGGGACGTTCACATTTGAACGTACCCTGCAACTCACCATCATACTTGGCATTAGCAGAATATGCAACGAAAGTGCTAGAAGGACAGTCATTTGACGACTCCACCTTTTGAGGCGTCTTTATAACAGCGTCTGAGGCATCACATTTATCTTCACAGGACACCTTTGCTGAGCTATCATCACAACCTAAAGGTGTAGTAAGATCTGGCACCTGTGACAAATGTTCCAGGCCATCCTGATCTACTAATGCTTTAGCACTGGCCGACATAGTAGTAGCATCTTGCAGTACAGCACTAGCTGGGCTTCCCATTCCACCCACATCAGAGTTATTCTCAAGTTTAATACCTGCAGACAGCTCAGAGCAATCCTCCTTCGAACTCAAGCAATACCCATTGATAGATGTCTTCATTTTACAAAGCCCATCCACATCTTGTTTGTCATCATCTGCAGCATAAGCTGACATGGCCTCCAAGGCACGATGAAGCCGTTTGGATGGAGGTAAAGCAGATTCACCATCCAGCGAACCACCAAACTGTTTACGGATTTCCCAAAAAGGTGGTCTCTTGGAAGAACATTTCTTTGATGGAGATGAATCGTACGCATCACTTTTAATGCAAGTAGAGTTCTGAAGGCAAGATCCATCTCCCTCAGGTGCCTGTTCCAAAGACTTGTCAGAAGCTCCTGGTGATTTTGCATCATTCAGAATCTCATTATCTAGCACCTCCCCTTCAGGTGCTGATCTACCCATACGCACCCTGGCTCTCTTGACCAGTGGTAAGTGCTCATCACCATCTTCCTTCAATTCCTTGGAATTTTTTTCATCAGATTTTACAGGGTCACCAGGCAAAACATCTGTAGTTCTAGCAGTCGGTGTCTCAGGACCTGTATCTCTGTCCAAACCAGCAGAGGACTCTGTTAAATCAGTGTGCAGCCTCTTTCTATTCGGCTTCCGTTTCTTCTTGAGTATTACTGCGCTACTTTGGAACTCAAGCCTTTGGCTCAACTCAACCTCTGATTCACATTGCACAGCACACCTATACACAGGTTTACAACCAGATTCCACGCTGCTGCCTTCATTTAAGCTAAAGCTGCCAGAGTCGACAGTAGCAATTTCAGAATCACTCTCTTCTGTGCTGCCGTTCGAAACAAAAGCAGGTTGTTCCATATTGTTCCTATCTAAACCATCTGATGGCTTTCCATCCATTTTATTCCTTCTCGAGGATCTGTCCCTTAATGTATTAGCACCATATCCTGCATTCATGCTGTGAGGGCCATAGGGAAACAAACGATTCTGAGGTACTTCAGCATCAGTTCTCAATGAACTTCTCAACCTGCGTGCAGATGGAGCCCTTCTCTCCATAGCACCATTTCTTGACCTTCCACCTACAATTTTCCTTCGGGAAGAATAAGTCTTTGTAGCTGGCCCATCCATAACCTCCTCGCTAGTAGGATCAACTGACAGCATTTCAACATCATGGGAGACGTCGTCTTTTGCAGCAACTGCACCAGCCTCATTTTCAAAATCTTGTTCACTTTCATCTCCAAGGTTCTCTTTTGATGAAGATTCAAGTGTGTTAAGAGCTTCACCCTCCAAATGAGTTTGGGTCAATTCAACAACCACATTGTCACTCCTAACAGCAACTTCATCTGAAGAACTACCATTAACCGGTTGCTCTGTTTTCAACTTCTCAAAGCAATCAATAATCTCATGCACAGCACGAACAAAATCAGCACCTTTTCCACGACGTTTAACAAAAAGAGATTGTTTCTTATCTTCAGTAAATGCTTCGACATCCACAGGATTGCAGAAGGCTCTGAATTCAGAAAACAATGACCAAAAATATCTCTGTCATGGAATGGAGAATAGGAAATAAAAGATTTCATACACCCAAAGTAAGAAGACATACCAGAATTAATAAGCAACACACTCTAACAGCAAGGAAATATAAAGAAATGAGTGCTATCCCTTTCATATGATTAAAAAAAGGGGGTAGCCAAATTAGATGTGGTCGACAAACCTTAGCCTTGTTCTAACTCCATGGCTAAAAATTGAGTTAAGACTATTTTGTCAGTTAAAACTATCAACTCCTAACATATGAAGTTCCCAATATACAAAAGAACCAGTCAATGAATCTCACTATTTTTATTTGAAATTGCAGTCAATGAATCTTATTAAGTTGTGTGTCTGCAAGATATCTGTAACAACCTTGAGTCCCTGACATTCAGTACACATCCTCAAAACATAGGTTCTCTTTATCTCAAGGTGGATAAACTCTTAATTCTGAAGTGCGTCAGCAGTGAAAGCATCTATTGATGGCCATTATCTTACTAAGTACAGAGTACTTCTAAGAAATCTACGCAAGGAGATAACATCATTCAATCAAGTTTACAGATACTGAAAGAGGTTCAACCACACAGAAGTTACCGAGGTTTAGAAGAAAAAATATAACAAGTCACAATCAAGAAATAGAGTACTCACATTTGTTGGGTCCCAAAAAAGTAAACTAACACTTTCTTCCGGTCTCTCGAATAGCCCCATTTCTCTGGCTCACTCACCTGTCATAAGCAACAAAATAATGTTTAGGCTTCTCGTTGCAGTGTTTGCAGCTGTCAGTCAAATGAGAGGTAAAGGAAATAGATGAAGAAAGAGACTAGGTGCTTCTGGCCATCATGTGAGAATACACAAATTTGAATCTAATGAAAAAACATTTTCAAGGATAGGTAAAAATTGTGTCAAACATTTGAATCACAAGGAAATAGACGAAGAAAGCGGCTAGGGTTTCTGTCATGTGAGCATACACAATTTTATTTTATTTTATTTTTGAGTTTGGTAACAAAACTAATGAAAAACTTTTTAGGATAAGTCACAAGTAATAACTTATTAAATAGAACTTCTATAAAAGCGAGAAATCCCCAAGAACAGTGGCACACAGTTCAAAACTCAATATATAATGAACCCAGCCCTCTACCCTTCTCAACTTAAATACCAGAATTCAGACTATGGCAGGGTTAAAACCAGTGAACTTATAAGAAGAACATTAACTAGTCGTCCATTTACAATGTCAAAGAAGATGTATAGAAAAAATTATTGGTTGCATATGCTTTACAGAAAAACACAACCCATAAATTGAGCTTAACCGGTGCTAGCCTATAGGATACTGATTCCTGATTAAATTAGAAGAGGATACCAGTTATTGGTAGCAGGTAAACAATCAACGCTGCCAGTTCTTAACTCAGCAAAGAATTCTCTTTTTCTTCTCTTCTCAATCATCTTGTTCAGGCGAGCCAGGTACGATTCTTCCTTTTTTGTTGTTTCTTCTCTCTCGTTCATTTCCCTCGAGACCCAACCCTGATTTCACTCCTTCCCTCCCTCCACCCAAATTTTTGAATACTAATTGTTGATTGTAAATTACATGGATTGAAAATCATTTCATAGGTTTAGTCTTGAGTAGCCTATTGTTCATTCTACCATTGTTGTTTGATTGCTTAAGTTTGGGGGAGGTTAGGATGCTACTACTCAAATCACAAGATTGAAGTATCCTCCCAAAAGTAGCTATGGCTGCTCTCTAAGCTTCAAAGGTACAAAGATGATATAAGAAAGTGACCTAAAATCTATTTAAGGTTGTGCAAAAACATGACAGATGCAGCCTGTAGTATTTTAAGGTAACCTCTTTTTAGTTATCTAGTTCTCTGGCTTTTAAATGTTTCTTTTAAGTCGCAAAATCCCCATACAGAACTGTTGACATTAATGTTCCATTTACAAAGGTAGTTGAGAGGAGTAAATGGCAGCCAAGTGAATGTGATGCGCCACCTACTAATAGAGAAACAGTAGACAGAACATCTGTTGGCACAATAGAAAACAGAGGGGAAGGGGTATTTGGGAGATGCTTTGTTGGTACATTTGGAATGTCAGTAGATGGCAAAACCAACCCTGGCAATTATAAGAAGATGGTCAAGCTCAGCGTGGAAGAGAGTTTTTGGGGTATACTTATACAAGATGCCAGGAAACCTCTTCCTCTTTGAATTTCCGAACAGACACATGGCAGAGCATATCATTCAAGGCGAGTGGATCAGCAAGAAGAACAAGGTGAACCTAGAATGGTGGTCCCCTTTCACAGGATGTGTACCAGCCTCGCAAAAAGAGAGAACGACATGGATTAGGGCAATGGGACTGCCTCTGCACATGTGGCATGATGAGGTATTTCGTCGAATAGGGGATCTCTGTGGCGGTTCGAAGGCTACTGGTTAAGAAACAAGTTTGAAGAATCATCTAAAATGAGCCAGAATCAAAGTTGAAGGTGACCGCAGCAACATTCCGACGGAAGTCGCGATCGAGAGAGACGGTTTCAATTACCTAATCCCGATCTGGGATGAAAGAGAAACAAGTTTCACAAAGGCATCAGGAGCTAGGGATGGAAAACCTCGGGAAGACAAGGGCTCAGGCGAAGCCCCATTTCAAGATAATGACCAGTGGGTAATACAACCCTACAATATAGTAGATGTAGCAGCTGGTTTGATAGCTGTTGACTAGCAAGGCATGGCCCACGTGGGGGCAGGTGATAAGAATTTTAAAAACAGTAGGGAATCACATCACAGGCTGGAAAATGAGCAGGCTGTAAGCAATAGAGTTTTGGGCCAAAACATTAGTGGGCCTGACCGAGCTACTGTAATTTTAAATAACCCATGTACACAACCCAAAGAAGACTCCTTTTATGAGGTCATGATAGAGGAGATAATGAAGCAACAGATGGAAGCTTATGCATGCAGCAACAACTCTCAAGAAACAAGGGGATTGCGACATCATCGGAAACACAAAACAACAGAGAATTTGCTGAGGGGACGAAGAACACAGACAAGCTATGCCTGACAAACACGAATGTGACGGCACAACAGGATGAAACAATGGCGAAAATGTCTAGGGAACAATAATTACAACTGGAGTCGGTATTTCAAGGGGAAGATTTGGAAGTGCGGGAGGTTGAACCCCTCCTAATTCAGCAAAAAGGAACTTAACTAGAAAAAGAGATGGAGGCAACAGTATGGGTCCATCAAAATCTCTTAAAACTCAATAAGATGTTCGGTGTTGATTTCCAGGGCCATGAAGAGTAAGCACT
Source organism: Datura stramonium (assembly GCA_018107945.1). Lineage (NCBI taxonomy): Eukaryota > Viridiplantae > Streptophyta > Magnoliopsida > Solanales > Solanaceae > Datura > Datura stramonium. The sequence continues at coordinate 49,693 of JACEIK010007832.1, forward strand.
TGAACTTGTCATGCAAATCGATGGATGTAGGCAAGCAAGAAAAATGGAACAAGACGTGGATATTAAAAGGTCTAGGTTCAAAGGTGCACAAGAACTGAAGAATTTAATTACTTTTGATGTCAAATACAAAAGTGGTGGTACCAAAACTAAGGGGAAAGGGAAAAATCAGTGCGTCCAATGAAGTTCAAATAGTATCATGGAATGTGAGAGGATTAAATGATTTGGGGAAAAGGAGAATTATGAAAAGTCTATCACAAGATTGGAAGGCAGACATTATATGCCTTCAGAAAACAAAGAAGGGAATGTGCAGGAAGTAGTTAAGTAAATTTTGGGGTGGGAGATGAATTAGAATTGGAAGCAAGTGGAACTAGAGGCAGTGTCCTAATACTATGGGATTCCAAAATTTGGAAAGGGGAGATTGTCCGGATTGGAGCATTACACTGTCATGTAAGATGAAGGCTCAACTGCAGAGTTTTGAATGTTACATTACAGGGTATATGCACCAGACACAAAAGTAGAAAGGAGAATGGTATGGGGGAAATAAGTGAAGTTAGAGGACTCATGATGGGCCCTTGAGTGGTCTATGGTGATTTTAATACATGCAGACATCCATATGAAAAAAGGAACTGTACCAGCAGGTCATTTGCTATGGTGGAATTTTCAGATTTTGTGGAGGATATGGAACTGATTGACCTTCCTCTAGAAGGTGGATTGTATACATGATTCAAAGGAGAAAGCAATATTGCAGCATCCAGAATAGAAGAGTTTTGATATCTGCGGAATGGAATGACCATTTTAGCAACATGACGCAGCTCACTCCAAAGACTGGCCTCAGATCATGTTCCAATAGCCCTCAATTGTGGTCATTGGGAGCACACAAAATCTTACTTTAAATTTGAGAATTGGTGGTTAAACACTATAGGTTTTGTGGACAGAATTAGGAAATGGTGGTCCTCCTCCACCATTTCTGGGAAACCAGACTACATTTTGGACTACAAATTTAAAGCTCTTAAGGGAAAGCTTAAACAGTGGAGCAGGAATGAGAAGGGGAATTTCAAGGTTCACAAATCTAATCTATTAAGTAGTATGGCTGCTTTAGATGCAATAGTGGAAAGCAAGGCCCTGACAGAGGTGGAGATGACAGAAAAAGCCAATGTCTTCATGGAATATGAAGAATGCATCAAGAATGAAGAAGTGGCTTGGAGACAAAGATCCAGGGCTCTATGGCTTAAAGTGGGAGACAGGAATAAAAAGTTTTTCCACCAGATCACCAATGCACACAAGAGATGCAGCCATATTGATCATATAGTAGTTCATGAGAAGAACATAGTGGAGCCTAACAGAATAGAAGGGGAAATAATCTCATTCTACAAGAATTTATGCACAGAAACTGAAACTTGGAGACCTAGTGGAAATCTTGACAATTATCCCGTGATCTCAGAAGAAGAGAATGAGGCACTGCAAGCTGGTTTTGAAGAAGAAGAAGTGCTAGAAGGTTTAAAGCAGTGTGCAGCAGACAAAGCATCTAGTCCTGATGGATACACCAATGGTGTTCTATTTGAAGTGCTGGGATGTGCTGAAGCATGACATTATGGAAGCCTTCCATAACTCCCACTCACAGGAAGTGTTTGAAAAAAGCTTCAATGCAACATATATAGCCTTCATTCCAGAGAAGACAGGCCAAAGGAACTTAAGGACTTCAGACGTATCAATCTGATAGGAAGCTTTTACAAATTGATTTCCAAGTTCATGACAGAGAAACTAAAAAGAGTGGTGGACAAATTGGTGGATTCTCAACAGATGGCTTTCATCAAAGGAAGGCAGATTATGCATGCTGTATTGATAGCAAATGAGGCAGTGGACTCTAGAATCTCACAAAACAAACCTGGTATTTTATGCAAGCTAGACATTGAGAAGCATATGATCATGTGAGCAGGGGTTTCATCCTCAGAATGCTGAGACAATTAGGTTTTGGGGAAAAAAGGATCAAATGGGTAAGTTTCTGCATCTCAATTGTGAAACTTTCCATTCTCATAAATGGAACACCAGAAGGTTTTTCAGAGCACAGAAAGGAATAAGACAAGGGGACCCCTTGTCCCCTTTTCTATTCATTATAGCAATGGAGGGACTCCACAACATGATCAAGATAGCCAAGGCAAAAAGAAGATTTCAGGGTTTTGAGGTGGCCAAAGGCAAGGAAGAAAGTCTAGAGATTACTCATCTTCAGTATGCTAATGATACTCTAATTTTTTGCGATGCACAACAAGAATAGTTGATGATTTTAAGAGTAATTTTAGTGTTGTTTGAAGGCATCTCTGGGCTTCACATCAGTTGGAATAAGAGCCATCTATTTCCAATTAATGTGGTGCCTAACTTGGAGCAGCTAACACAGATATTGGGGGTATAGTGGGTGAACTGCCAACAGTTTACCTAGGCATACCCCTGGGAGCAAAATCTAGATCCACAAAAGTTTGATATCTGATAAAGCAAAGATCCAAAGGCTAGGCATGTCTTCACCTAAACTATATGATTCATAAATGCAAGAGAAGAATGTCATGTACCACCACAACCAGTTAATATATGAGCAAGCAGAGTCAATATGACAATATTAATCTAGGGTATAACTAGCTCAATTCTAATTTGGCATAGTCCAGACTTATGAATCTATATATGTGCACTATATAGCATCATTACAGATACGCAGAAATTTGTGGCTGAGTGTAGATCTAGCACTGGTTGGGATCTAAATTTCAAGAGGAACTGTAATGATTGGGAATTGGAAAGGTAATTCAACTCATTCAGTTACTAGGCAATTTTAGTGATCAAGGAGAGGGGTCTGACAGGTTGTTCTAGGTTCCACAGAAATTTCAGTAAATGATTGCTACACATTTATGATGACTTCTAGTTCATTGGGGCAGAATCATAGACAAATCTGGAAGACTAGGGCAGCATACAAGATTGCCCCCTTGCAGCCAAACGAAATAGAACTCCTTAACCTCTCAAACCCCCCAAAAAAAGCTTTGTTTGCACTAAACCAACTGAATTCTTCATTAATGCACATCACTAAATATAAAAATATTTTTATAAGGTAATTAGATTTACACAAAGGTAATATAAGGACATATTTATTTAAGTCTAAGNTAAGGGGGAGTTAATATGCGATGTACTCTTTTTCTCTTGCAAGGTTTTGTCCCACTGGGTTTTCCTTATAAGTTTTTTAATGAGACAACTATCTATGCATCCCATAGAAATCCATTTTAAGTCTACTAATCTCATAAGAACCTGCAGTTTCCCAAGATCTGAAATTTTTTTATTAAAAATGTTTAAAAAATGAATTTAAAGTCCTGATTCAAATGCAAATATACAGTTCTGAGTTCAAATTTCAAGTTGCGCGAATAGCTTTCCAATAGTGAATTTCTAATTCTCTATCACAAATGGTAACAATCATTATAATTATGCTGCTTAGTTAACAATTAGTATAAACTTTTCCAGCTATACTAACAATTAATGTGCAGGCATGAGAGAAGAACCGCTGAATAAAGGAAAAAACAAATGTATATACACATAAGTAGGAAGCTTAAGAAAACATTACTATAAGAACAAATGACAACTATACGAACAAATAAATAGGAAATATTACGATTAAAAGAAATATATGTTATTGTCAACTAAAATTTTTAATTTAAGTGCAAATATGCAGTTTTAACTTTCAAATTCAAGCATTGTGACCAACTTTCATATATCGAATTTCTAATTTCCTACTTCTTGTTGTAACGGATCAATTATTGTCTTTTTAAGAAGAAGTTCATTAGAATGCTTTGCCTAACAATTAAAATAAACTTCCCAGTTACATTTATTGCGACGCATCTCCAATATAGATCTCATAACCAATGAGCTCACATTAGAGCCTCCGTGCCTGCACTAAACTGTGATTAAGCTTAGGTGAAACTTCCCACCTGTACTACACCTAAATTGCAATAGGGCTTTCTAAGACATCTCTCCTTAGTAATAAATGGATCCGTCCTCCTTAAACCAGATATGGGACAACTACCACATCATAATGCCAAATTGACATAGTTCCAGAGAAAGTTAAGCTAGGCGACACATGTTTATTCAAGTAGACCTTCAAGCTAGTGTGTTTAAGTTTAAGTGGTACAAATAGGCAGCATTGGCAGAATAAGCAGCCCAATGAAGAAGAAAGACAGTAGTAAAGGAAAACATAGAAGAAGACAGAAAAGTGTGAAACAATGGTAATACAATGTAAGAGCATAAGGAGAGGGGAAAAAACAACACGCATAAAGAGGAAGGAAGACGGTACAAGAATCAACATAGTTCAATCAACAAAAACATATTCCTTTTCATGAACGCTAAAGAAATACCTATGCAAGTGGAAATACGTTAAGACATAACTTAAGATTAAAAAAATGAGAGAATTCCAAATTATGCTACACAAGTATCAAACTGACCGGTAGTCAAGCGTATTAGACACACTAGCAAATTAGCTACAAACTTTCTCTAGATACACTCCAATTCAAAACACAATGTGGGAGGAATCAGAACATAGTCAAAAGCAGCCGGAAGTCACAACAAGATGTAGAAGCGACAAAAGGTCAGATTAGGAAGTCTTAAGTCTAAGTTCCTTGCTCCCTTGACTTTAACATGTCGTGTCAAGTGTCATTATGCATGACCTTCACATGTGCAACACTCAATACATCATAGGGACATAGACTGGTAGGTTTAAAGTTATGTATATATTCACACCGAAAGGAACTTTATGTTGCTATATCATTCCTAAGATCGCAAGGACAAGACATTCTACAATAGCTAAAAGTTCAATTTAGTGAAACTGTCTAAATTCTTGTGAAATTCTAATGCCAATCTAACTAATTTACTAAAGAAACTCACTTTGCTTTAAAGGATTTGAGATCTTAGACTTAAGATTAGTTAGAGTATTAGATATTAGTGTTAGATGAGATGATAAATTTATCTTTTTTATTTTTCAGTTGAAACCATCAAACTAGCTGAACTTGTTTCTTGCTCCTTTTTCTTCTGATGGATCATTAATCTTTCATTAAATAGTGGAAAAAAGAATAAAAACAGAGGAACAAAAAAAATACTACTCCTTTTTCTACTAATGCGTCTTGCTTTCAAAAAATGCCACCTTTCTAAATTTAGTAAGTTGTAAACTTCCCATTTTACCCTTAATGACACTCTCTTAATAGGAATCGTTTGGCATATTTAAGACTACTCACACCTCTAGGTTTAAGACCACAAGATTCAAAATTCTTTTAACTATCTTAAACATCGTCTCTGGTCAAACTAGGACACAAAATGAAATAAAGAATGTAATATCTATCCTTGCTGCCCGACTAGAACTGAGTACTATGGGGATGATTCTGGAAATACAGTTACAGTAAACCGATCCCACTTATATATTATTTTCAAGATAACCTCTCCACACAACTTATCAAAAGAGATATACAAATCTTGCCAAAGAATACCTTTTACTGGTCCCAAAAGAAAAAATCTAGTCAGAGATTATATTGCGACATACAAGTTAATGTCATATAGTCACTTCCCAAAGTAATAATTCTGACAGAATGGTGAAGAGTCAGAGTTTAACAAGAAAGAAGAATCAAGATTTATCGAATATTCAACATCTAGTTCACAGAATATCAACCTGATAAAGTGATCAAACAGCCAAATACTAAAACATCACAAAAAATAACCCAAAACCTCTCCATATACCCTATATTCCAACTGACTAAAAAGCAGATATGCTCAGCGAGTACCCTTCACGTTCTGCAGTCAACCCAAATCGTAGTCTCCAAATCAACAGCTTAGGAGTGCACTGGCAGTTCTACTACTTTTTTGTTAGATAACAAATGTTAATATAGCAAGAGTAATTGACTATACTTAATATGTCTTATGTTGTTAAATTCCTAAATCAGGTAACTAGCTATATAAATTTTAAATGATACATATACAATGATTCAGGGGTAAGATGCTAGTGCTCATGCATAGCCCAATCTCTTGCTTGTTTGTCTCATCTATTACACTCTTGTGAATAACCTAGAAATCAGTTGTTTCGAGATTGGAGAATCTGTGACAATAGGGTTACACTTTTTACACTTTCAACTACAGTCTTTTTGCAGTTCAAGAACTTGGAGTCCCTAATCTAGTCTAAAAAGGTGAATTTTTTGTTGCAGAACCATCAGATCCACGGACTCCAATAGTTATAAAAGAAAGAACTGGTCTCATAAAAACAAGAAAGAACGAAAAATACCAAAAGTGCCTACCCACAAAAGGGGGAGGGGGAAAGAAAAGAGAAATAGAAAAGCATCCACATACCGTTGCAGGCCATGCTGGAAACCCTTTAACCTTAGCAAGCACAAGATCACCGACCTTCCACTGACGGCAAGCTGCAGCGGCCGCCGCCGCTTTACTTGCACCTTTTCTTCGACTGGGCGCCATAGAAGCTAACTAATCAAAGCAGCTATGCGCGCTCTACAAAGAGCACGAAAGAACAAACTTTCAAAGGAACCAAAACCTCTCACTTGCTCACACAATTTGTTATGTAGATTCCGAGGCATTGATAGGTCAAACACACCCAAGAAAAAACCAGGAAATTCACGAATTGAATAAACCCAAACACGAATTCTACAGACGAAAAAAGAGAAAGGGTGGGAATAGCGGTGGGTCTTAAAACCCTAACCCTAATGTTACAGAGAGGAGAGAAGAGGGAGAAAAAGGGGTAGAGAGTTTTATGGCGAAAGGCCGTTCACACATGAAAAACAAAAACAAAAAAAAAAGTAAAAAGAAACAGATATGAACGTGGTGATTACTATGGGGGGTTGCTAAATTGCACTGAAGGATGGGTATCAGTTAAGAATTAGAAACGTATATTGGCTATCGTGCACGAGGTGCGGATATTTTGCAATTTGCTTTGCTTTATTTAGATAAAAATAAAAAAATAAAATACGTGTGGAAGCACGTGACTCAACAACTTTTGTTGACACCTGGGCTGGATGTGGCAGATACTGAATAAACCTGTGATGAGCTAAGGCCCAGACACATGGGCCCGAAAATTCATGAGAGAG
>JACEIK010007833.1:24105-54743 GCA_018107945.1 Datura stramonium
GGCTATAGGCCCAGATGGCCGGAGGCTGTGTTTACAACTGTTATATAGCCCTTTGTTTCCAGGAACCTGAGATAGAGCTAGCCAGGCACCAGATGTGCCTCGGCTCACCAGTTAGTAGTCTAGGTCCTTCTAGGGCACTAGGTGCCAGTCATACCCCCTAAGGCGGGGCGTGACAATAATAGACAAGGGCACTCCATGTAATCGCACTAACTCCCAGATATACAGTTTGGCATAATCACCGCTGAATCTGTGGTTTTGATCGGTAGGAAGTGTGTAGCCTTGGTCAACCTGTCTACCACAACCCAAATAGAATCGTAGTGTCGGTGAGTACGAGGTAGGCCTGTAATGAAATCCATATTAACATCTTCCTACTTCCAAGTGGGAATGCTAATATCCTGAAGTACACCTCCCGGCCTTTGATGTTCGACCTTAACTTGCTCGGGCACCTGGCTACAAATTTCGCAATATCCTTCTTTATGTCGTTCCACCAATATATTTCTCGAAAATCATAATACATCTTGGTGGCACCCGAATGGATAGAGTACCTGGACCTATGTGCCTCTTGCAATATCCGGCCCCTCAAATTATCAACATTTGAAACACATAAATGACCCTGGTACAGCAGCACACCATCTCCCCCTTGGGAGAAGACCTCCACATTTTGACTCCAAACGGCTTCTTTCAGCTTCACAAAAATCGGATCCTCGTCTTGCCTAGTTTTAACATCAGTTACCAAGGACGATTCTGATCCGTTTTGCACAAAAATGTCGCCATCGATCGAGTCGACCAATCTAACTCCAACCTCACAAGTCGATGGACGTCTTTCACCAACTCCTTATTTCCCTCATCTACATGGTACACACTCTCCGTAGAGAGCCTGCTAAGTGCGTCCACTACCACATTAGCCTTACCCGGGTGGTAAATGACACTCATGTCGTAGTCCTTCAGTAACTCCAACCACCTCCATTGCTGAAGATTGAGATCTTTCTGCATGACAACATATTGCAAGCTCTTGTGATCCGTGAACACATACACATGGACTCCATACAAGTAATGCTTCCATATCTTCAATGCAAACACTACCGCGGCCAACTCAAGATCATGGTTCGGGTAATTCCTCTCATTGACTTTCAACTTTCTTGAGGCATATGCTATCACTTTCCCATGCTACATCAACACACACCCAAGTCCGATTCTCGAAGCATCACAATGCACCATAAAACCATCGGTACCCTTGAGTAGGGCCATCACTAGTGCTGAAGTGAGTGGAGTCTTCAACACTTGGAAGCTTTTCTCAATGGCCTCAGACCATTGGAACTTTACCTTCTTCTAAGTCAACTTGGTCAAAGGTGCCGCAATAGATGAAAAGCCCTCAACAAATCTCTGATAGTAACCCACTATGCCCAAAAAGCTCCTGATATCTAATGGGTTCACCGGTCTGGGTCAATTCTTCACCGCCTCGATTTTCTGAGAATCTACCTTTATGCCCTCACTCGATACCACAATGCCAAAAAATGCCATAGAGTCCAACCAAAACTCACATTTGCTGAAATTTTCATACAACTGACAATCCATGAGGGTCTGAAGCACTACTCTCAAGTGAACGACATGCTCCTCCTCGCTCCAAGAGTATATAAGGATGTCATCAATGAACACGATAAGGAACATGTCCAAATATGCCTTGAACATACTGTTCATTAGATCCCTAAAGGTTGCAGGGGCATTGGTTAGTCCAAAGACATAAAAAAAAATTCGTAGTGACCATACCAAGTCCTGAAAGCGATTTTTGGGATGTCACTCTCTAGAAACCTGAGCAGGTGATACCCAGATCTGAGATCAATCTTTGTGAAACACTTGGCACCCCGAAGATGGTCAAACAAATCATCGATCCTGGGTAAGGAATACCTGTTCTTTATGGTGACCTTGTTCAACTGCCTATAATTAATACACATCCGAAGAGAACCATCTTTCTTCCAAACAAATAATATAGGTGCACCCCATGGAGACTTACTCCGCCTAATAAATCCCTTATCTAATATTTCCTTGAACTGATCCTTCAACTATTTTAGCTCGGTTGGAGCCATTCTATAGGGCGGAAGAGATATAGGTTGCATTTCGGGAAGAAGATCTATACCGAAATCAATCTCCCTCTAGGGAGGGACACCTGGAAAATCATCAAGAAAGACCTCTGGATACTCACGTACTACTGGAATTTGATTGGATAGTCGGGGTTTCGNCGAGAATAACATCGAAATCGGTCATGGCTAACTCTATCAAGTCTGCTGAGGTGACCTTATGAAGAACTGAGACTGGGCAACCTCTATACACCCGTCTAGCCATAATTGAGTCACCTACTGGAGTGGAAACTGAGAAGGGTTCTGACAAGACATCAGGACTGACTCCAAAGCTACTGACCATATATGGTGTCAAAAAAGACAAGGTAGCCCCCGGATCTAGCAAAGCATATACATCAATATGGAAAACTCGCAACACACTAGTAACCACATCTAGGGAGACCTCCTGCTCCTGATGGGAAGCTAAAGCATAGAATCTGTTTTGGCCCTGACCGCTAGCTATGCTAGTAGATGCCCCCTAATGTGTTGAGCGTAGGGGAGGGGCTGCTGAACTAGAAGTTGGGCCTCGGCCTCGAACCTGATCCTGCCTCGCAGCTGGACAATCCCGAAGCATGTGTCCGGGCTGCCCACACCCGAAACAAGCACTTGAACCTTCCAAGCACTGGCATGTGTGCCCCCGACCACATCTGCGACAAGCTGGGATGCTAGAATCTACGGGTTTGCTTCTCTAACCCCTCAAGCCTAACGCTCGCCCTCTCTCATGTCTGGGCATGGATTGCACACTCAATGCCGAAGATGCCGGGGATGATGATCTCTGATGAGTCCGCTGTGGGTGCCCACTATTGGACCTCTTCTAAGAGAATCTGTTGTCCTCATCCTGGCCCTCTTGGCTTCCCTCTCTCTCGAATGTTCCTCTTCCATCTTCTAGGCGTACAAAACCATGCGAGGAAAGTCCATATCTTGGTGCACCATAGCAATCCGGCACTCCTTGTACAAATACCCTGCTATACTATGCACAAATCTGGTCACCCGCGTCCTCTGGTCAGCCACTAACTCAGGGGCATATTTTGATAGGTGAGTGAACTCAAGGGAATATTCTTGCACTATCATCCTTCCCTGCTTTAAGTTTACAAACTCAGTTGCCTTCAGCTCCCTCATCTACCGAGGGAAGAACCGATCTAGGAATGCAATCTTAAACTCCTCCCACGTGATCGGACCTGCTCCTGCGACCCTGCTATCCTTCCATTGGAGAAATCAGATATGCGCAACCCCTTAAACTGGTAGGAGGCAACTCGGCACACTCAACACTACTCAACCCATGACTTGGGTGATCTTGACAATCTCATCAATGAAATCATGCGGGTCCTCATCTACCTTAGACCCCAAGAACTCCGGCGGGTTCATCCTCAAGAAGTCTTTAACTCGAGGTGTCGTTGCATTGCCATTTTGAGAAACATGCGTAACAGCCTTCTGATTGACCTGAGCGGTCAAGGCCTTGCAAGCATCTGAATAACGGCCCGGAACTTAGCATGAGCGGCTGGCTCCGATGCCTGAGGATCCTAAATTGGTGGGGCTGGTTGATGCCCATAACCATTTCCATCCTCGTGGACTTCACGACCCCCATTCCTCCTTCCATTCATTCCTTGAGGAGCCATTATTTTGCAATCGCAAATAGCACGAATTAGAAGGATAGAAAGACTTTTCTTCGCATGACATAGATCATGAAAGAACGGAACATTTCCTAAACGTCTCGTAGACTCTTCGTCATAAGTGTGGCACGCTTCACAACCATGAAAAATACTCTACTTAAAGCGGCTTTCAGAAACCCTAGGACACTTCAAACCTGTTGCTCTGATACCAAGTTTTTCATGACCCGAACGGAGGCTCGAATAATAGATACAGGACAAGGGACCCCGAGAGATCCCAGGTCGACCCATGGCATAAGCATACATCTAACTCAACATATATATACTGAAGAATCAATGATATAAACTCAGCAGAAGTCTAACTCAACATAACATCACAATAAGCATCTGAAGCTAACACATACATAAGTCTGAAAAGCCTCTAATCTGGACGAGTTGATGGGATAAGACCCAAACTAACTCAACAATACTGAAACTGAAATACATAAGAAAACTGAAAGTCTAGCCCACAAAGGATGAGGACTCACCAACCAAGTATGAGCTAACTCTGACAACCGACTACGAGCAGGGCTAAGCCAGGGAGCTGGGTCCTGTATCATGAAATGATACATCATAGAAGGTATCCGATCAGTACATGGAATGTACCGATTATGAAAGGTAAGTGAAACCGCTTAAGTAAAGTAAATCATTTAAAACATTTCATCACATATAATAATCTTTCAAATCTGAGAGGAAGGATTGCATGCATTCATTCTAAATTCATAATCTTTTCATAATATGACCATGCAAAGCTTCATATCATCATAACTGACTCGAATGACTCAAAGCTGAAATATGACATTTATAGAAAAGATGAACAATGAGTCAAACCTTGCTTTTAGAATATGCATGTTTAAAAATAATAACCATGGGTAATGAATATTCAAATATGAATCATATAAACAATGGGAGACACGTCACTTAACCGACATATCACGATAGGCTTATGTGGTCCCGACGATCACACTCAAGTGGGCAGAGCCATCCAAAACCTTGCCAGGGCTAAGGACTCTACCATGATATTAATGTCAAACTCATGGGCCATTAGGGCCGGGGATAGCACACACGGGAGGCCCCAATAACATAATAGTATCAACCTACATTGGCGCATAGTTCTAGGGTGATCAACCCTTAGCCCGCTCGGTATAGGGTGATCAACCCTTAGCCCGCTCGGTGATAGACTATTCTCCCAAAACATGCAATGCGCTACATCATATATAACAAAGCTCAACATCGTGTCAAACGAAGTTCAACATTGTCATTTGAAAACACTCAATAATTAAATCATGCATAGACTAACATCGAATTAAAAAGAAGCTCAATAATAACATACATCTCAATTATGAATTCATGTATATGAGAAGCTTTATCTAGAAACATACCACAAGCTCAAATATAAGTGGAAGCATCTACTCCAAAACCATGTGGTAAGCTTACTTTAGATATACTACATCATCATACTTGATGTAAGGGCCTTGCCCAAAACTTTATCATGCTTGGATCTCTCAATTCATTTTGAAAACAATATCATAATCATGGGTAGCTTTAGAAACATGCTTTTCATCATCGATTCTCATCATCATTATACATTCATCATTATTCTCTTCTTTCATGAACTTCTCATCCATGGGCATTTAATTTCATAATTTAGAAAACACAATTCTTATTGAAAACAATTTTAAACCTTCCCAAGCTTCACAATTCATCAACATAAACATAATCTAATTGTACCCATGTATAGAAATTGAAGAATTATGCAATTGGGGCAAAACTCCATAACTTGATCATAGGAATTTCTCATACTTAACTAGAGATTCGGGCATGGGTGAGAAAGGAAACACCCACTCATAACTCTATATAACTGGAAGGGATGATTTTACCACTTCTCTAATTGCCCAAGATGAGATTTCAATGGAAACTTTCAAAACATGCTCTAAATCCCCTTTTCAAACTCTCAAGTTTGCATGCATGGAATGAAATAGCTTAGAATAGGTTTTACCCTCTTAAAACCCTGTAAAATGAGCCTTAAACAACATAGTATAGGTCCTAGGAACTTGGGAATTACAAAAAGACCCTTACTAAATTCGCAAGAAAACACTACCAGGTGGTCCTAACGGACGACCTGACAGATCATTATTGGGGAGAACGACTCGTCGTGCTGCTCGTTGAGTACACTGCCTTCTTGGACTCCTGGGCTCGTAAAAAATGACATAATAACTCGTTAGGGGTGGCCACGACTCGTAGTCACTAGTATAAATTCGCAAGAAAAACACTACTGAGTGGTCCCACCGACGACCGACAGATCATTATTGGGGAGAACGACTCGGCCGTGCCGCCTCGTTGAGTACACCGCCTTGGACTCCCGGGCTCGTAAAATGACATAATAATCCGTTAGGGTGGCCACGACTGTAGTCACTAGTCATCAAGTTCACACGCCTCAATCACATCACTTCACATACAATTCATCCCACGCCTCCACCACCTAATGAGTCGTGGCTCACTGGGTCACACACTAGTCCGACCTCTTCCATTTTCCTTCCTTACCCCATGGTTGACCTAATGACTCGTGATGTCCGACCACGACTCATTCCCATGCCCATTGCATTCCTTCCTCCAAACTTCAACTCTCCCCGCCTCCCCACAAGTCATCTAACACTTGTGGGCGCTGTCCTCACGAGTCGTCCAATGACTCGCTTTTGTTCTTCCAACACCATGCATGTTTTCCCATTGAATCCCAAAGTCCGATCATCTGGGTTCCTGTGGTAATATAGAGGCCCTATGTTGAACTTTTTCTCGTGATTTCAGGTTTCCGCATAGTCCATATTACGAGGAGACTACCAAAATTTTTCTAAACTGGTTAAGAGTTAAATACTATAAAACTCCGAGGAATGAAATTGAGAATTTTCCAATGTTCTTATGGGGAGGATGTTATCAAGATAATTTAATTTTTTTTATGATTATTGGATGGTTATATACTATATTAAGGGAATTATGGGTCGTATATTGTCCGTAGGTGAGGAGGGAAAGGTATGTGCAGTGGGAAAAGTGAAGAGTATGTGAAGTTTGTAAATAAGGGTCAACTTTAAATGGACATATCTCCAAATATATAACGATTCGTAGGTCCTATAACCTATTAAATGAAAGTGATATTTTTGAGTCTAGTTTACAAAGTGGAAAAAACGCTCGTTAATCGAAGTTTGGAGTAAAAAGTTATGCTCGTTTGAAGACAAAGACTATCGGCTGGGCCATGCGCGCGGGCGCCGAGACAGGCGGGCAGCAAAGGCCGCTGGTGGCATGCGTCGCACGGCAAAAGACGCGGCACCGCTCTACTCCGCATATATGAAGGTAATTTGAGCTAAAAAGCTCATTTCTACTCCTATTTCACCTCATTTTTCATAAATTTCACAGAATTAAGAGCTCATCCAATGGTGAAAACAAATTCCAGGTCACAAATTATATGGATAGGTAAAATTTCCTTATACTCCAATCTTGGAAAGAGTTTCTTATTTCGTGAGCTTCTAATGGTCGAGTTGTCGCGTTTTTGGCCGCCAACATGCTATATTTTTGGGCGTAGGGAGTTAAAGTTCTACCTCCATATTGGTGAGTGTTGAGTACAGGGCAGTGGTTTTACTCTTTAAATTATCAGGAATTAACAAGTTATGTTGAAGTGAAGTTGGAACTTATGTGTTGTTTGGTAGTGTTTGCTATCGCTAAGCAAGCAAAGATGGTTGCTACATTTTTGAACGGAATTTAGTCAAGAGGAACCCCATATGGGCATGGGTTATACACAAGTGAAAGTTAAAGTGTTCCTACTTGGTTTATCCGCTCAAATTCGCAAGCTAAAGTAAGGAAGTGACATAAAGTCAATATGTGCTTTATGTAATATTTGAATGAGGTTTCTGCTTCGCTTCGGGAGGTTGTTATACCGTATAGATGCTGGACTTATCCAAAAGATGGAAGGACTACACCACACCTTTGGGGGAGGTTAAACACCAAAAGCACGTGTAGTTTCTAAACTCTTGAATTGCCTCAAGTGTAAGACGCTCTAAGGTATGTGAGATTATTTAAAAATTATATTATGATGTGGCTGCTTGGTTGTACGTTTTGGGACATGAATTGTGACTGAACTTGGCATAAGCAAAAGACTCATTCCATTTAGTGTAATTAAGGAAGTGAAGGTGTCGGAGTTTTAGCAAGTGGAATAAATTGCTTAAAAGACGCGACAAAGTGAGGTATGTAAAGGTGTCCCTTTCCTTGTTTTTCAAGCACGAAACTAAGTTATTGAAAGGATCAATATTCCTATGTTTTTAAAAATCATATTGAGGCATGTATGATCCTTTCCAAAGGTTTGGAACTACTTGGCATAAAGCTTTAATCGTTAAGAATGGCTAGCTAACAAACGTGTAGCGAAAGGCGTAATTATTATACGATTATGCCGTAGTTCTAATCAAGTCTGAAGTCCCCTTAACGTGGCACCATGAGCTGGTCCTTTAAATTATATAATATGTGATGTTGAATATATGTTAATATCTATTCACTCTAGTAAAATTGGTACGAAATTCTAAGACGATGACATATAATTGAACTTAAGTTAAGAAGATGACGCTAAGATGATTGAGGGTAAACGAGCTATTGAAATGACGTTTAATAATATTGTTAATCCATCCTATATGTTTATGTTTTAAAGTGCGTAAGGTAAAAAGTGGATTTTATATTTTTCCTCTTTAAAGTTAAGATTGAAGCTGCACATAAATTTTAATAAGCTAAATCGATACATGTTAACTAGGAGCGTGGCTGTTGTCAATCGTGTGCAAAGAGGTAAGTGCATATAAGAATTGATGGAATAAGGAATACGAGGGTAAAAACTTGAGTGTATAGTGAATAATTTTTTGCAAAGAAGTTAAGATGAATAAGGAAAGTAGAGCTAAATATTGTTAAATTAGACGATACAGGTTACGATGGTGAACGAGGTAGGAAACAACTAGGAATATTAACCCTGCTCTAAAGACACGCTTAGCAAAAGAGTTATAAATTAAGTTGTTTATGTTCTATATGTATTATGTTGATGAATAACCACTAAAGTTTTAACCTTCTAATAAATACTAGAGTTGAACGTCTCGCAAAAAGTAACTTAAGTTGAGAAACTCTTCCACGCTATACCCCCTAAAGGATTATGTTGAGTTATCTATTCTAAGTGTTGAAATTTTCTACCATGTCCTAAAAAGGTAATCCTAGGATCTTCTAAGTCACTTATGATTATGTAAGCTTTCTTAAGCTCCGCAAATAATTACAAGGTTATGTAAGTCAATCCAAAGATCACCCGAATTACTTGGCTATATCTTTATTTGCCTATAAGGAATCACTTAGAGAGTTACTCATGAGTTCCTAAGTTATAGAGCTCCAAGTCTCGAATCCTTAACTTATGTCCTTACGTCCCTAATTTATGTTGAAATGTGCTACCCGATCTAAGAAGTTTTTGAGAGATCATATGTCGATAATTATGCTAATGTCTCTACTAAGTATCCGATGTTGTATACGATTCTAAAACTCAAGTCTTTATATGTCTTTCAAAGAAGAAGTATTAATGTATATGATTTGCATGTTATAACATACAATTGAATTCTTTCGCTAGATTCAAGTCATGATCTTATGTTTAGCTCTTGTTGAGTTATCGCTGAATTTCCTAAATTCTGAGGAGAGATTCTCCCATGTACCAATGTCTTGCTAAGTAAGTATAAGTACAAACATATGATAATGATCACTAAGCTCGTAACTTTGAATACCAGAAGTCTCCGGAGGTCACCCAGCTAACTAAATACTTGTAGTTATATATTATATAGAAGTCTCATACATTGTACTGCCCGTAGTTTAGTTCTCACTTCTATGTATATGAAAAATAACTCCAAGTTCCTATTATAATTTCCATGTTTTCCCCGCAAACAAGTCAAAATGAATTAAGAACTATATGTGCTTATCTACATTATAAATTTGAAAATGAAAACTAATGTATAGTTGTTGATATAGGGAACCACCTCGGGTAGGCTATATATTTGCAGTTCTCAAATGTTAAAGAATTGTGTGTACTGAGTCATGTGTTTCTATCCAAATAATATGTTCAATTGGTAGGATTATTTGTAGGACATTGTTTGTAAGCCTACAAAAGTCCTTATGTAGTCTAAACCTCTTAAAGGTCGTTCAAGTAACCGGAAATAACATGTTCATGTATAATTTGACAACTTTACGTTATATATATACATATTTTCTAGCATTACATGATATGGGTGCTCACTTGCATTTATGGGTTACGAAAAAGGCCTATTCCTACTCGTATTTAACATTTGTCATTTATATGTCATACGTGTTAATTGACTCAATATAAGCCATATCGATCCTATTTATGATTATGATTGAGAAGAGGCCTATTCCACCATTGCATTTAACATTTGTCATTTATATGCCATATGTGTTAAATTGACTCAATATGTCATGACGAATTATATTTATGATTATGATTGAGAATTATCTTTTTTACCCTGTGGTACATCGGGCCGAGATATTTATATTTTACCCCGTGTGGTACATCGGCTGGAGATATTTTATTTTACCCCGAGTGGTACACCGACTGGAGAGATATTTTTATTTTACCGCGTGTGGTACATCGACCGGAGATATTTATATTTTACCTAAGGTGGTACATTGGACTGAGATATTTTTATTTTACTCCTAGTGTTGTACAACGACGGGAGATATTTTTATTTTGCCTGTGTGTGGTACATCTATTGGAGATATTTTTATTTTACCCCTGTGATACATCAGCTGAAGATACTTTATTTTTCTGGTATGGTACACCGGCTGGACGAATTTTATATATGGATTTATGGTTGGTTGGTTGTTGGCATTACAGTTATAGTTTTTCTTGTGCATTACTTGGTTGCATTTACATTTCAGTATTGACTTATTGCAAGGTTTCAGTTTCTAGGATTCCAGGTTGTTGTTATTCCTTATTTCTGGATTAACTATCATTTCTATCTTGCATGATTACAGTTTTCTGCCTTACATACCAGTACATTTCATTCATACTGACGTCCCTTCGCCTGGGGACCTGCGTTCGTGCCGCAAGTGTAGGTAGAGGTCGGGATTGCCAGTTGTAGTAGCAGTTCATGAGATTAGCTGATGTGTTGGTATGCTCCTTTCTTTCTAGAGCTAAGACTGGTTTTGTTTTATTTATAGTTTTGAGACATAGTTATGGGTAGGTCGGAGTCCTGTCCCGACGAACAGTCAGTTTACTCTCTAGAGGCTTTATGGACTTAGTGTGTAAAATTGTATTCAATTTGTGGCCTTGTCGGCTTTTTGTTGTTTAGTTTGTCATACTCATAGCTTTGTTTGCATTTTAGTTGTTTACCCTATATTGTTGAGATATTATGGGTCCAGGTTGTGCTCCAATTGATTGTGACAGGTGGCCTGGATGGCCTAAGTATTACAGTTAGAGATGTCATATAGCCGGCTTCCCAATTAGTATGGCATGGGGAGCCAGTCGCGCCCTCCCTCCAGTTATGGGGCGTGATAGTTACACCCGGTAAAAGTTAATGATTAGTAAGCGTACACTTGGATTTGTGACGAATAAGAGAGTGTGACGTGTGTAGGAAAAAGCCTTGGAAGCGGGGTCGGACACAACTAGTAGCGCACTGACCAGCACAGCATGCCAAGCCTGCTGGTGCCTTGAGAGGCGTGGCACAGCATGGAGGTTGGCGCGATGAACAGTGCGGTGCGCCCCCTGCTACTGCCCTAATATGTATATAAAGCCCCTCTTTTCAATTGTGAATCATTTTCCAATATTTTCCTTCGGCCAGAGAGAGTTTGAAATGAAGAATTCAATTATTTTTCATCCGATTATGCTACCAAAATGCCATCCACATTCAAATGAACTTCAGGTATTGAGTTCTAAGCCTACAGGGAGCATTACTACGGAGTCATTTTCTCGAAATTCGCCTGGAAAACCAAAACCCCTTTGATCAAAAGTTGTCAGAATTTCTCCAAACTGATTCCTAAACGATCACAGGCATCAAGTGAGAATTCCTCCCTTCTAAACTCTGGGGAAATTATAGGTTTTCGGCCGTATTTTGCGAAGTTGAAGTATTATGGTTATTAGTATCAAAATTTATCATTTTAAGATGAATTTGGTATTGAAATTAGTCTCTTTCTCCTAGTATTACGGTTATAGTTGAAAATAGCTGTTGAATACAAGTTGAAACTCGTCGGTTATTCGGGAAATAATAATCGAGGTATGTTTAGGCGAATTCCTTCGGCAAGTTAGTTTCTATAGCATTGTAACAGAGTTTGAATCCCATTAAAGGAGTTAGAAGTATTGTTATTATGATTAGTTGTTGCTTCTAGTTGAGACCAGTACTTATGTTTAGTTTAGGATCGACTTTGCCCTATATAGCCTTCCATGACCAACCCCAGGTTTATTAGCTGTGTTGTTGCCCTCCAGGGGCTATATAACGTCTCTCTAAGGAGCGATATGCCATCTCGGGGGATGATGATGAGGCCCAAGGGCCTTATACAGTCTATTCCATGGCTGTACTACCAGTTCTATGCAGTATCGACATTTGACCCCCGTCGAGCCTGGTGCTCGGGGTGTAGTTATTAGCAGTCCATTGGACTCAGACACAGTTAAAGTTCAGGGCCGAGTGGGCTCAGTCGCAGACCCAGGGGATCGGTAGGTTGGCTATAGTTACAGTTGACTTATTTTGATCTTGTTAGGGGTATATAAATTAAAGTGTGCTCGTCAGGGCTTATGGGGGACACGTGTGGGTTACTTTGAGATGTTTGTACCTGCCAGCTTATGGGGGCTAGGTAAGGTTCTTGTTTGCACTATTTACTAATAGACTAGACGACAGGAAGTTAAGTTATTCAGGTTATATCCCTATCCCTTCTACTTAGTTGCTTTCAGTTTCATTTCTAGTTTATTCAGTTATTTTCCGTTAATGTCTTACATATTCGATACATATTGCAGTAATGCGCATCCATGTGGCGCTGCATTACTTGCCTGCAGGTGCGGATAGACACGGATCAGGACCTTCTTAGCTCTCAGCTGAGTCAGCAGTATTGTTAGCTCCCCTCCTCCGGAGATGATTAGTTAGAAAGTTTTCACTTTTGATTGTACAGTATTTGGGTAGGTCAGGGCCCTATCTTGACCATTATTTCACTCCTAGAGGCTTGTAGATTTACAGTTTTCCTGTGGTTAGTTTGTTGTTGGTTGTGTTAGGCCTATATATGTTTTCTTTTGTGTGATGGCTATGTGGGGCCTTGTTTAGCTATTAGGTAGTTTCATTGTCGGCTATAGTATATTTATAGTTGCCTGACTTTCATTTTAGTTATAACTAGATAGCATGATGGTCTTATCGACCCGCATAGGATTCCCTTTTATTGCTTGTTGCTGGTTAGTTGTTTTCGTTTACAGGTGGCTATAAGGTATTGTCGGCCGGAGGTTGTATTTACAGCCGAGATATAGCTCATTATTTTCCTGAAATGAGTTGCAGGAATGCACCAGATGTTCATAAGCCTAGCCAGGTCAATCAGATTTCAGTGTGTCACTAGGTGTTAGTCATGCCTCCCAAGGTGGGGCGTGACAAGAAATTCATGAACTCGGTTACAATAGGAAGTTAGTGAATATTCCAGAGTTGAGGTTTGGATGATAATGGTAGAAGTTTGAGTATACTATTTGACAAATTCTCTGAAGTATGCTAGCGAATTAAGTGTGGGGTCACTTTACACCCGTTACACCTAATTAGCTAGTTGTTTTGTTCACAAACTAATCTTGTGTAAGTTTTGTTTTACAGGTGTCATGGCATCAAATGCTAATAAAGGAAAGGAGATAGTGGTAGCTGGCAAGGGTTTCAAGAGGCTCCGAAAAGGCATAAACGGGTCGAGTTCATCGGGTAAGGCAGCCTTGTTAGGAGGTTTAGAGAGAGTGTAGTGGAGCCTCATGGAATATCATGGTTCAAAACACAAACAGAGGTCAAATATGCTCCCAAAAATTGAATTGTTGAAGCCTGTCTCGCACTTGAGTTCCCCATTATTTGGGACAAGGTCCGTAAGTTGGGGCTAGGCTACATCTTTTCCATACCGGAGGAGTGCAACCTCACCTTGGTGAAGGAATTTTATGCAAATTGGGACACTTCTTCTGGGGAGAGTAGAGAGGTCAAACAATGGGGACAGGTGGTGTGGTTCACTACTAAAACATGTAATGCCTACCTCGGTACAAGGGCAGTAGACCCATCTGAATACTTCATTCTATTAGAGAAGCCTCCATATTGCGACATCTACCATACTCTTTGTGGTGAGCGCTCAGCCTCACGTTGTGAAAGGCACCATCAGGGCACTCATTGTACACTTCCACTCTCCTACATGATAAGGAGGAAAAAATATGGGTGAAAATTGTTTGTGACACATTTCTCCCTAGGACACACATCACGGACATCACAAAAGAGCGGGTCATGCTGGTGTCCATGCTAATGAAAGGGCTACCACTCAATATTTTTGCAGTGCTTAGAGGCAATATGAGGGAAGTAAGGGACAACTTCAGGTGGAAATACTGTTATGGTGGTCTCTTGTCTCAATTCTTAAGAGACAAAGGCATTGAGAAGGAAGAGGCAGACCTTCATATACCAAGAGTAGGGCCCCTAGCAGGCATGATGATGGATGTGACAAAATTAAAGGAACCCATCACGTCCACAGCTCCATCTCTTATTATAGCTGATCCCCAGGCACGTGATGATAGTTGGAGAGGCCGTATATTCATCATTCTTAAGTTACACCTGAGGATTAGAGGCAAACCTGCCACAAATGATGAGATGGTTATCCTAGAGGCTAGATACCCACTCACAGAGAATATCATGCAGATATATAGAGTGGGACCTTCCTTGAGGAGCCGCTGGATAATGATGAGGCTAGTGTGCTCACTGATGGAGTGGATGATCTAGAAAATGATGATGAGGGGGAGTATGATGCTATAGGAGCTATGCAGATTGATGGCAAAATTGATGATGATTAGGTGTACAATTCTAATGATGATGCATAGTGGCCCAGAAAGTTCTTTTTCTCAACTTATTTGATAAGATAGTGTGTGCACTAAGGATTGTGCACCGTTTAAGTGTGGCGTGGAGGAAAGATTCCTATTTATTATTTGATTGCTATACTTGTAGTAGGCCATAGCATAGTGACATTCTCCATGGTAGTACCTCTATGATTTGTTAGGTCTTGTTCTGTAATAGCTAGTATTGATGATGACTGTTGACTTGGATGCCTTGTGATGTTGGATAATCTATTTTTCTATGGTAGTTGAGACTATTAGAGTTTTTTAGTTTTTGTTATTTTAATTTTAGAGTCTAAATTTTGTTATTTAAGTGTGAGTATGCCATCAAGTTTTGTGTGAAAATCTTTTGAAAATGGCATATCTCATCCACCTTTCGATTTTTCTTATGGCCTCAGTTCTTTTTCGAAGGGGTGACTTTTGAACTGGTATTTTTTTATTTTTTGGGAGTCCTTGTAGTCATCGAGTAGTGACTCTTTCCTATGATAGATGGATGATGACCCTCTTAAGGAACTTAGTCACGTTTTTTATTTGTTGGAGTCAGACATAAGTCACTTGTGTGCACTTTGACATTCCACTTAGACACTAAGTTAGAGGCAATGAAGTGATCATCTTAAGTTAGAATTCCATGAAAGACACACAAAGTTCTTTAATTCGACTCAATATAGTTATAGGGCTTAATAATGAAAAATGTCATTCAATGTGAATGTATGAATGTGTAGCTATAGGAAACTGATTACACTCTTAGTGCCATGTGAGGTGAGATTAATATCTTGTGTTGTACATATTGTGCATCAGGAACTTGCCTTCGTGTATGATTGGATAGCTAGTTGTTAAAGAGTTAGATATGATTAAGGCATTTCTTTGAAAAATCATGTTTTCCTATGTTTGTTTTACCTTCCTGAACATCATCCCTAGTTAACCCCCTTGAGTCTTAAGCCTTATTCTTTTTCTTAGCTACAAATTTATCTTATTCCCTTTTGTTATGAGACCTCTAGAATTGTTGATGCAAAGTAGGCTTAGGCACTATAAGTCTTGAAAGAGAAGGTGTGCCAATGCATGAAGGATAAGGGAAAAGAAAGAAAGAAAAGTGTGTAGAAGTAAGAAAAGAAAAATAGGAAAAAAGGGTGCCCACAAATGTGTTGTCTGCCTGCTACAAGGAAAATGAAAGAAAGAGTGTTAAGAGCGAAAATTCTTAGTGATTCTATAAGCAAAGGCTAGTAGTCAAGTAGTGAATAAAGGGGACATGAAAAGAAAAGAAAAAAGGGTGAATAAAGTGATGGGTGAACAATTAAGTTGATGAACCACTTAATCATATTCTCTTTGCTAGTTGTTTGAGTGTGAATTTATAGAGGTGATAAGTGATGAGAAAATATGAGTTTGTGCATGGAGTTCAGGATTATTTGAGGACAAACAATGGTTTAAGTGCGGGGTAGTGATGTTGGGCATAATCTTATACCCATTTGTCATGTTTACCCATATTTTATCTTGTTTTAACTTCATAATCCGAAATGTATGAATTCATGTTTTCATTCATCTTGTGAGCTAATGAATGTTTCTAGATTTTTTGAGCAGGAAGCTAAGGAAAAACAACCAAAAAAATGACTTAAGGTGTGAAGAAGAAGAGTTTGCAAAAGTTGCCCTGGGGCTTTGACTAGCGTGGTGCACCCAACACTTGTGTTTTAGAGAAAATGGACCAAAGTTGGTTCTATGGATGGCATGGGGTGCCAGGTACCTCAACCCTGGAGACAAGAATTTGACTAACACCTTGGCAAGATGGATGGCCTGGATCCCCAGAAGCATTCCAGATTTAGAAAATTTTCCTAACATTTTGGGGCTATTGTGAGAGTGGGGTGCTAGAAGGATCTTGAAGGTAACAAATTTGACTAACACTCAGGTGCTATGGTGAGAGTGGAACGCCAGAGGTGTTAGAAGTGCAGATATTTGGCTAAGTCCTTGGTATTATGGTGAGAGTAGGGCACTCGGAGCCAATCTTTAGAGGAAATTTGACTAACTCTGTGGTGCTATAGATGGGGCGGCGTGCTAGACCTTGCAGGATGGAATTATGCTGAATTTTAAGCTAATTAATTGATGGAAAAAGCATCATTTGAAGGTTCACCTATATATATAACGTCTAGGAAGTTTTTAGCATATTGATGATCATATCATTCAATATTTTGAGGGTTGTAAACGCAGCTTTGACAGGAGAGACAAGTTCTACTTAGGTTTCTTCATTTTTTTTCTTGTTTGACTAAGAAAGATGATGTTATCTTTATTTTTTCACTTGTCTATGAATGGCTAAAGGCCCATTCTAGGGTTTTGGCCATAGTTGATGGTTGAAGTTTTAAAGACTGTTGATTGCTAGTTTTGATTATTACTAAAAGTTGTTTATGTTTACTTGTTATAATTTCTTATTCACTAGCTTGATCACCTTGTGAGTAAATCTGTTGGATTTTGGTTGAACTTGGGAAAGGGAACCGAAAGGGTTAAAAGTACATATAAAACAAGAATTTGAAGATCCTTTGACCCATTGGTTGAAGGTTAGAAGTTGTTGTGGATAGGGATATATCCTTCAATCCTGTTTAGTTGAAATATAAGTAGGCATAACCGTCATTTCATGTTTCTTCTGCGACCATAGGGATATAGGTATTAGGGTTCATGAGATAGTTCTTGGATGCTCGGGTGAGTGGAAAGAAATGGGATAGTAACTTGCAATTAACAACCTTGGAGGAATCAATCTAGCATCATCATGTCTTGAGAACTTGATAACGCTCAAACCGCACCTCTTACTGAAGTATGAAGAAGACGTTTTCAATAAAGAACCCAACTAGAGGTTGGGATCGAACCCATAGGGAATATGGGAGAACTAGATTACAGCCGGTAAGAGAACTTGTGAGGTAGTTACTTCAAAATTGGGGGGTTCTAAAGAACATCAATAATAAAAATATATATAAAGAATCTTATGTTGAGTTAATATCAAAGGATAACTAGGGTTTGTATTCCCCATGAGTTCATAACTGCTTTGGGTATACACTCATGATTATCACCAATACTTACTTATAGAACAGATAACTTAGGTTCATTCAAACGATCGACCAGTCCCTATTGAATAACTATACTCAATCACTCTACCAAGTCTCATGAACGGTTTCAAACTATCCGTTATCATTAAGTTCCAGATTTAACTATCCTGCGAACACAATTCAAGTTAATACAATGATTATCAAAATCAAGGCTCTATTGTAATTCTATTTTTCTAATCTCTACCTCTTAGTCCTAAGCAAGTAAAAAATTTGGGAATGTCCTAACGTTGCACACAGTTATGAAACATTTAAGCATAAAGAGAATACAATATAAGTATTTGTATTGGTTTTAAAATCACGTTGTGCAACCCTAGCTTGTTAATCCACCATGGTTCCCACAACCCTAGCTATGGAGGTTTTAGCCTCTCATAGTTGTAAAGTTGTGAATTGCATTCATGATTAAAAACATAAATCAATACTTACAAGAATGAATGAGAAAAACACTTCCTTTAATTACTTAGCAAAATCTTCAAGAACAAATAGCAAGAACAAGAAAAATTCAAGAAAAGGTTGATCACAAGTCAAATAAACTCAATTCTCTCTTTATCTCCTCAAAATCTCTTCTCTGATCGACTCTCCAAAAAATAAAACCTAAAAAGTATTTATACAGACACAAGAATCCTTTTCCTAGGATGATAGTGTGAATTTCCATATCTGGTTCCGCCTTCATCACGAGTCATCTTACGACCTGTAGCAGCATCCTACTGCCCGTACCATCCTTTCGTAACTTGCATGACTAGCTGGATTTTGGCTAAGTGTTGGATCCTGGTACAACTTGTACCTCTATCCTACGATCGGTACTAAGCTCCCGTGTCTTGACTCTGAAACATTGAAATTCTTTTGAAGTTTATCATGACTGCCATGGTACAACTCGTAGCTTCATTCCACAATTCGTACTTTCTTTCCATAGCAGGAGTCATCGTCTTATGAAAATTTTCTAATTCTTTTCACGACTTCATCACCACGACTCGTACATTGCATCTCTTCAACATTAGCCTTCTGCAACACTTCACGGCGATCAGTACGACTTGTAAGACCTTCCTACGGCTCATACAGTGGACTGTACTTTGATCCTATTTTGCATACTTTAGGCTTTCTTTTTGCATTTTTTAGCTCCAACACAAATTTATCCTGCAACCAAAGGAAAAGTGCCTCATATCCATATAAACACACCTAAGTCCAGTTTTGAGCATCAAAAGTGTTGTAAAGCCATAGCACATCAACACCCTCAACTTAATACTTTTGCATGTCCTCGGGCAAAGAAAAGAAAAACTAAACACGACGGTCAACTAGAAAATAGACTTAAGATACTACAACCAATATCCAAACAAAACCTGCACTTTCTATACAGACGCCATTGACCATTTCTCATGGAACAATATCAGCTAATGCATTACAAGCAACCTCAAAACATCATAAATAAGGATCAAAACATTCCAGCTATCAATAGGCAATCAAGTCATCACCAATGTTTTTCACACAGTCTAATGGTAAAAGCATACATAATCCATGTACCCTCACACAAATGAAGTCCCCACTCAGATATGAGATGTCAAACATAACATGGGACTAAACAAGTAAGGCGCTCACTCTCATAAAGAAGTTCCAAGTATTATGTGTCAGATACCGTAGGCTTGCCCTTATTTTCTCTTCTTTGGTTTATCAGATGGTCAAGTTAGGATCACTATAGGACTTGATATAGCTTTAATGTAGGCTTAGGGATGGACATGATAAATATGGGGGATTTTATAAGTGACTATCCCTTCCTTGGCACTATATACATTGGCTACATCATTCACCTATTTCACCCTTTTACTCTTTCATTCCCTTTTTCGTCCCTTTTCACTTCTTTTGATACACATTTGTATGGGTGTGGTGAGTTTTTCAGCTTTTTTAGCATTTTCATTTTCCTTTGAGTTTTCTTTTACAAGTTTTTTAGTGTTCATCTCTTTTCTTTTTTCTTTTCACAACACCTCATTTTTCACCATTTCTTTTCTCTTTTCTTTTCCTTTCTTCCGTTCCCACCATTTACGCACCCCTACTCTAGCCACCCTCAACTTAAGAATTTTGCTTATGTTGAGGTTCACAATATCTAAGGAAGAACCAGGGCCTAAACAGGTTCGTTGTAAAAAAATGGTTACGGTTAATCGATAAATCAAAGAAACATGGTCATTTAAGGTTCAAACTGGGGATCAAGGGATTCATGCAACTTTGGTAAGGTAATATAGGCTAAAAGTGAGCTAAAAAAAATGGCCTATGATCATATCCTAACCAACCATCCTTAGCCTATGCAAAGACCAACCAGGCAAGTTCTAGATCATTAACACAATACCTAACTGAATACTATACCTTACTCGCACATGGTACATGAACTATTTTCACCTCACCTTCCTGGTTTATACATAGCATAACATGACTACTCATGTTGACAAACTAAATGACATCAAAAGTTGTCATAAATACATAGCTAATGCATCATAAAAAATTTTAAACAAGGTAAATTTGTTCAAAAATCTAAACTAGTGCATTTTTATTGGCTGAGTACTCCTAAGCTACTTTCAAATTAAACAAAAATCACAAACTAAAAAACAAAAATCCTACACATGTCGATTCTACTAGATAGCATGTCTCAGGAAAAAGAAACACGGCAAGAAAAACCCTCAAATGAATCAAAAATCCCAAAAATCACAAGTACACCCCCTTCCCTTTTTGAAAAGTAAGCTTCGCCCTCAAAGAATCAACTATAAGAACATAGGGAAGAGACATACCTGGGGCTACTCATACTTCACCTTCCATGGGTTACCTCCCATGCATCGCCCGATTTAACGTCGATGTACGACGTGCCTTTTGTGACTCCTCAAGCATCATCAAGGTAAACTTCCTCTATTCTTTTTAATTCTTCGTCATCTCCCAGATACACTTTTATGACCCTGTCTCATTTAAAGAATTAACCCTTTTTTTGTATTCTGGGTTCCTATCTTCTTCATAATTCATTATCACAACTGCCAATGCATCATCAGTCACAATTTCTTCCACAGGTGTTGGCAGCTTATTATGTTCCATTGAAATGTTCAAGAGAAAGCTTGTTCCTTTGATGTAGCCTGAGAGTCACTAAATAAAAATAAAGAAAAAAAAAGAAAAAGCATAAAAAGTAATGTAACTACCAATAAGTCAAATACAAGCTAATAACCTAGTCTCAGCCATATTCCCCGACAACCACGCCACTTTTTGATAACGCTCCAACCACACCTCTTACTAAATTATGAAGCGGACATTGTCAATAAAGAACCCAACTAGAGGTTGGGGTTGAACCCACAAGGCATATGGGAGAACTAGATTACAACCGGTAAGTGAACTTGTGAGGTAGTTACTTCAAAATTGGGGGGTTCTAAAGAAAATCAATAATAAAAATAAATATTAAAAATCTGATGTTGAGTCAATATCAAAGGATAACTAGGGTTTGTATTCCCCATGGGTTCATAACTACTTTGGGTATGCACTCGTGATTATCACCAATACCTACTTATAGAACTGATACCTTAGGTTCATTCAAACGACTCACCAATCCCTATTGAATGACTATACTCAATCACTCGTCCAAGACTCATGAGCGATTTCAAACTATTTGTTATCACTAAGTTTCAGATTTAACTATCCTGCGACCACAACTCAAGTTAATACAATGATTATCAAAATCAAGGCTCTGTTGTAATTCTATTTTCCTAATCCCTACCTCTTAGTCCTAAGCAAGTAAAGAATTCAGTCATGTCCTAATGTTGTGCAGCGTTAAGAAATGTTTAAGCATAAAGAGAATATAATTTAAGTATTTGTATTGGTTTTAAATCATTTTGTGCAACCTTAGCTTGTTAATCCACCATGGTTACCACAACCCTTGCTATGGAGGTTTTAGCCTCTCATAGTTGTAAAGTTGTGAATTGCATTCATGATTAAAACATAAATCAAAACTTACAAGAATGAATGAGAAAAACACTTCATTTAATTACTCAGCAAAATCTTCAGGAACAAATAGCAAGAATAAGAAGAATTCAAGAAAAGATTGATCACAAGTCAAATCAACTCAATTCTCTCTTTCTCTCCTCAAAATCTCTTCTATGATCGATTATCCAAAAAATAAAACCTAAAACGTATTTATACAGACACAAGACTCCTTTTACTAGGCTGATAGGATGAATTTCCATATCTGGTTCTGCCTTCGTCACGAGTCAACCTACGACCCGTAGCAGCATCCTATGGCCCGTACCATTCTTTCGTACCTTGCATGACTGACTGGATTTTGGCGAAGTGTTGGATCTTAGTATGACTCGTGCCTCCGTCCTATGATTCGTACTGAGCTCCCATGGCTTGAATCTGAAACATTGAAATTCTTCTGAAGTTTATCACGACCGCCATGGTACGACTTGTACCTTCATTCCACGGTTCGTACTTTCTTTCCGTAGAAGGAGTCAGCCTCTTATGCAAATTTTCTGATTCTTTTCACGACTTCATCACCACGACTCGTACAATCTTGGTACAACTCGTACTGAGACTCGTACATTGCATCTCTTCAACCTTAGCCTTCTACAACTTTTCACAGCCATTAGTACGACCCGTAGGACATTCATACGGATTGTACTGTGGACTGCACTTTGAGCTT
Organism: Datura stramonium; assembly: GCA_018107945.1. NCBI lineage: Eukaryota > Viridiplantae > Streptophyta > Magnoliopsida > Solanales > Solanaceae > Datura > Datura stramonium. The sequence continues at coordinate 46,698 of JACEIK010007833.1, forward strand.
ATTTTGCATACTTCAGGCTTTCATTTTCCACTTTTTAGCTCCAACACCAATTTATCCTGCAACCAAAGGAAAAGTGCCTCATATACACATAAACACACCTAAGTCCATGCTATTTTCTTAGTTTTGAGCATCAAAAGTGTTGTAAATCCACAGCACATCAGAATTCAACCTAAAAAAAGTGCCAATTTCCCTAGATTTTCATCGTCATTTGAAGTAAAAACAAGTCTACAATAGTGTTAGTTTTCATTAATTTTACATTTCATGTTTTAATAGTTTAATTCTCCAAAACCATCCTCTGTTTTATCTATTTTGTTAAAATAGAAAAATAAAGTAATAACCTTATAACAGTTGATTTGACCAGTCTCTGAGGGATCGATAATCGGGACTTCCTGTTCTATATTACTTGATGATTGACGTGTGCTTGCGTGCTCTTGGGCGACATCAGGGGCTGTCATCCACTTGACGGTTTGTCATCCCCATCATCAGCCTTAAGCAGAAGGTGCTAAATTCGAGGGTACTATTGATATCCATGTGACAGACCATTAATTTTTCTATCACTTCTGAGGCTAATTGGTTATGTTCTGGATAATGATGACAACCCAAGTTACGGCTCGTCACCTGCTTGACGGGAAGTCGTCTTTGATATCGACCCTAATATCAAACCTAAAAACTCTATTCTTTGTTATGAAATGCCACTTTGGAATTCAAGATGTTTCAATATCTCCATCCTAGGAACATTCATACTCAAATGGAGACTAACAAAGCTAAAAGGGTAGGGAAAGAGTTGTAACCCCACTACCGAAGGCCATAGATTGAATACTCATAGAGTAACTGACTCCTAATCAAGATACATATGCTTAATTGATTTCATGAAACATGCATACATTCTAAAGCATAGGAGCAACTAAGGGACATGAAACTAATATGAATCTGGATCGGGTGCTAAGGAAGAATCTAGTACCTAATGCTAAAATTGAGTTAGAAAGGAAAAGATGGAGGTACTTAGCCATCATATCTTCTTTTACTTCCCAAGTAGCTCCCTCTACCAGTTGATTTCTCCAAAGTAATTTCACTAAAGTGACCTCCTTGTTCCTCAACTTACGAACCTGACAATCAAGAATCTCACTTGGGACCTCTTTGTAAGTGAGACAATCCTTTATGCCAATACTCTCTAAATGCACAACTAAGGCCGGATCACCGATGAATTTCTTCAATAGAGACATATGAAAGAATGGATGCACTTATGCCAACTCCAAAGGAAAGTCTTACTCATATTCCACATCGACAATGCGCCTCAAAATCTCGTAAGGACTAACATCACGGAGACTGAGTTTTCCTTTCTTCCCAAACCTCATCACCCCTTTCATAGGTGATATTTTTAGATATACCCAATAATTTATAGCAAACTAACTCTTCTCCTCACATCTGCATACGATTTCTGATGATTTTGAGTTATTTTCAACCTCTCTTGGATAAGCTGAACTTTTTCCATAGCCTCATAAATTGAGTCAGGACCTATTAAGGTCGCTTTACCTACCTTAAACAACCCTATAGGAGACCTATACCTCCTTCTATAAAGTGCTTAAAATGGGGCCATCTGAATGATGGAGTGGTAGATGTTGTTATATGCAAATTCAATGCGAGGTAGGTGATCATCCCAACTGCCCTTGAAATCGATCATGCAAGCCCTTAACATATCCTCTAAAGTTTGAATGGTCTGCTTAGCCTGGCCATCTATCTACAAATGAAAAGCTGTGTTGAGTTTAACTTGAGTACCAAGTACCTTGTGAAATGACTTCCAAAAGTGAGAGGTGAACTGAGTACCCCTATCTGAAATAATGATCAAAGAGACGCCATGCAACCTAACCATCTCCTAAATGTATAGTCTATCATAATCCTCTACTGAATATGTGCTCTTAACTAGTAGCATATGGGGTGACTTACTCATCCGATCTTCAACCAGCCAAATAGAATCACGTTGTTAGCGCGTACGAGGTAGACCTATAATGAAATCCACATTGATATCTTCCCACTTCCAAGTAGGGATGATAATATACTGAGTCATACCTCTCGATCTCTGGTGTTCAATCTTCACTTGTTGTCAATTTGGACACTTATTCACAAATTCTGCAATGTCCTGCTTCATGACATTCCACCAATAAACTTCCCATAGATCACTGTAAATCTTGGTGGCACCTGGATGGATAGAATACTTGGAGCTATGAGATTCTATTAACATCTTCCACCTGAACAAATCTATAAATGGAACACACAACCTTCCCTAATAGTGGAGCACACCATCTCCCCCTTTGGAGAATGTTTCCACCTCCTTCTTGAGGAATGGTTCCTTCAAATTAAGAAATATTAGGTCATCATCTTGCCTTGATTGCACCTCCACCATAATAGAAGACTCCGATCCATTCTGGATTGTAATTCCACCTTCGGCTGATCAACCAAATAGACTCCCAAACTAGCTAGTCTATGAACATCTCTAGCTAGTTCTTTCTTATCATCCTTAATGTGAGCAACATTATTCATCGACAATCTGCTGAGGGCATTAGCCACACTACATTGGCTTTACTTGAGTGATACAAAACACTCATGTTGTTGTCTTTCAACAACTCCAACCACCTCCTCACGAAGATTCAGGTCCTTCTAATTGAACACATACTATATTCTTTTATGACCATTAAAAACATCCACATGAACACCATAAAGGTACTGGCTCCAAATCTTTAAGGCAAATACTACTACTGCCAGCTCAATATCGTGAGTTAGGTAATTCTTCTCGTGAGGCATGACCTATCTGGAAGTATAGGCTATAACTTTACCATGTTGCATCAGTTCATAACTGAGGCTAATTTTGGAGGCACCACAGTAAATCACGAAACCATCTGAACCTTCTGGTAGAGTTAGAACTGGGGCAGTAGTGAATTGAGTCTTTAATTCCTAGAAACTCTTCTCACAAGCATCGGACCACTGGAAATTGACTTTTTTCTGAGTCATCCTGGTCATAGGGGAGGTAATGGATGAGAATCCTTCCATAAACTTTCTGTAATAATCAGCTATTCCCAAGAAACTCCTAACATCTGACGGAGGTGTGGGCCTTGACCAGTTCTTAACTACTACGATATTTTGAGGATCCACCTGAATACCCTCATTGGAGATAAAATGACCAAGGAACGTTACTAAATTCAACAAAAACTCACACTTGCTTAACATGGAGAATAAATGGCGGTCTTGAGATTCTTTAAAAGTATCCTTAAGTGGTCTACATGCTTATCCTCACTTTGGGAATAAAGAAGGATATCATATATGAAGACAACAAAGAATATGTGCACTACTGTTTGAACACCCTATTCATCAAATCTATGAATGTTGCAGGAGACTTAGTTAGTCTAAAAGACATAACCACAAATTCATAATGATCATATAGAGTTTTAAAGGTTGTCCTCAGAATGTCACATTCTCTATTTGCGAGCTGATAATAGCCTGATTTGAGGTCTATTATCAATCCTGGGATGGGATACATATTCTTGACTGCAATTATGTTCAACTGACAATAGTCGATGCACATTTTGAGTGTACCATCCTTCTTTTGAGCGAATAGAACTTGGGCACCCCACAGAGAGATACTAGGTCTGATGAAGCCTTTGTCTAGAAGATTTTTCACTTGTTCCATCAACTCCTTAAGCTCATATGGAGCTATTCTATAAGGAGGAATTGAAATAGGCTGGGTATCTGGAAGAAGGTCTATGCCAAAGTCAATTTTCCACTCAGAGGGACACGGGAAAGATCTTTAGGAAATACATCTAGGACCTTGTTCACAACTAGAACCTATTGGAGAGTTAGGGTTTCAAAGCTAGAATCCTTAAACCAAAGTAGATGGTAAATGCAAACCTTAGAGATCATTTTCTTGTTCTTAAGTTACACGGCAAACCGACCTTTCGGCATTGAGGTACTACACTTCCATTATAAGACTTGTTCATTAGGAAACTGAAACTTGACGACTTTGGTTCTGTAGTTAACTGAGGCATAACAAGAGTGTAACTAGTCCATGCCAAGAATGTGGTCCAAATCTACCATATCTAACTTTACTAAATCAACTGTGGTGACCCTTTGTAAAATTATGATCGGGTAATTTTTATATATTTAACTGGCTATAACTGAAGCCCAATAAGAGTAGAGACTGGAAAGGGTTCTGAGAAGGTTTCTGGACTAACAATAAACTCAACTGAAATATAAGGAGTCACAAAGGAAAGGGTGGCTCCTGGGTCTAATAAGGCATACACATGAATATTGTAGAGACGAACATACTAGAAACTATGTCAGGTTAGTTCTCCTGATACTGACGTGAAGATAGAGCATAAAAGTGGTTCTGACACTGACCACCACCACCTTTGCCTGAAGTAGTACCCTGCTGAGTTGGGAGACCTCACAAAGTTGTTGAAGTAGTGGACTAAGCCTTCCCACGTTCGGCTAATGGGAAATTATTCATCTTGTGACCCAGTGGGCTAGAACCAAAACAACCCTCTTTGCGTAAACGACACTCACTAGGATGGTTCTTACAAAACTTTAAACATGTTTGGAAAGTGAAACTACTGGAAACATGACTCTGAAACTGAGGGCCAAATGCTCTATCCTTCTGATCAGTACGGGATCTCAGAGGAGGAGCACTAGTTGAAGAGTGTGCTGAAGATCTCTGCTAATGCTTGTGAGTGATTGCCACTGCTAGATCTTTGCGGTGAGTATTCAAACAGTCCTATTCTAGCCTGCTTGCTCTCTCTCTCTCTCTCCTTTTCTTTCAAATTTTTCTCCTCAATTTGCTGGGCATTGATCATAGGTTTGAAAATGTCCATGCCTGAAACAGTCAAAAACTCAAAAGACAGGTACAACCCCCTNCTCTCCTTTTCTTTCAAATTTTTCTCCTCAATTTGCTGGGCATTGATCATAGGTTTGAAAATGTCCATGTCACTGATAAGCATGGCGGTCCTGCACTCTTTGTCCACCAGGTCTAAAATGCCTAAAACAAACTTGCTTATTTGAGACTTAGGTTCAACAACCATCTCAATAGCATATTCGGACATTTGAGTAAATTTCACGACATACTCTTGAACTATCATGGAGTTATGCTTCATATTGATGAACTTTTCTGTCTTCGTATCCCTCAACTCACAAGGAAAGAACCTATCAAAAAATATGGTCACAAATTCATCCCACTCCACTAGGCCTACATCAATACCTCTTCCCTCTTTCCATTGTCGGTACCATATCTAGGATACTCCCTTCAGCTGATAAGTTGTCATGCCCCACATTGTGAGGCACGAATGGAACCTAATGCCATACTGAGATCTAAGCTGACATGAACTGGGCTTATGCACTCCTGGTGCTTACCCGCACTTCAAATCATGAAAAAAACAAGCTATATCTCCGTTGTAAACGCAGCCTCCGGCCGACAAGGCTGCACAACCACCTATAAATGAAAATAGCTAGACAACCACAATGCAATAAAGGGATGCTGTGAAGGCCGAAAGACCACCATGTTCTCTAGTTATAACAGAATGAAAATAGGAAGTCGCAAATATGCTATAGCCGATAAGGCTGCTAACTAATAGCTAAACTAGGACACACATGGCCATCACATGAGATATAACATACATGGGCCCCACACGGCAAACAACAACAACCATCAACATAGAAATTATAGTTTGAAAGCTTCTAAGAGTGGAATAATGGTCGGTACAGGGCCTCGACCTGCCCAAAAGCTATACAACAAAAGAACAAACCTTCTCTAACTATCAACTCAGCATAAAAGGAATTGAAGGGACTTTGGACTCTAGCTGGTGACTAGGAAGGTCCTGAACCACATCTATCCGCACCTGCAGGCATGTGATGCAGCCCAAAGATGGGCATCGGTACAATATGTACCGAATATGTAAGGAAGTAATGAAAATGACTGAATAATACTGATAATAAAATTGAAAACTATCAAATAGGAAGGATAAGAGATACAACATGTATAGCCTCACAACCTGTTGTATAACTAACAATAAGTAATGCAAACAAGAACCTTACCTAGCACCCATAAGCCTAGAAGGTACAACTAGCACAGAATAACCTGGCCAGGCCTCCATAAGCCCTGGCGAGCACACTCCAATCTATATACCCGTAGCATGGTCAAAATGAGTCAACGGGTAGCTATAGCTGACCGACCGGGCCTCTGGGTTTACAATTGAGCCTGCTGGGCTCCTAGAGTTTGGGTCTGAGTCCGGTGGGCTCCTATAACTGCACCCTGGGCACACAAGGCTCAACGGAGGGTCAGTGATGCCGATATGACATTAAAATAGAAGCCCATTCATGGATGGACCGTAATATGGCCCTTGGGCCTGAATATAGTCCCTTGTGACAACATATAGCTCCTTGGAGCGATCCATATAGCCCCGTAGGCGATGACACATCTAGTAACCCTAAGGTTTGTCGACGTAAGGCTATATAGGGTAGGGTCAGTCCTAATCTAAATGGAAAATGCTAATCTCAAACTAACAGTAGTAGCTAATCACAACATACATGCTTCTAGCTTTCTTAAAAAGATATAGGTCGGGTTATTATATGACAGGAATAACTTGCCAAAGGAATTAGCCTTAACATACCTTGAATGTCGAATCTCATTTAACAAAAGAGTTTCAACCTATAACCGGCGATTCCACTCAACTACAGCCCATACGCTGAGAGAATAGGGCTAATTTCAATACTAAATTCAGCAAACAATGATATCTTTCGATAATAATAATAACTACAATTCAACTCTGTTTAACTCAGTCGAAAACCCATAATTTCTCGATAGTTTAGAAGAGAGAAATGCTTACCTATTGTATGTGGCTGTTTAGGATTCAATTTGGATTTCCGACAAAGTTTACTAGACACGGTTCCAGTTTACCAAGAAATTTTTTAAGAAATAACTCCTGTAGAGATGCTTCTCGTAGGCCTAGAACTTGTTATCCGAGGTGAATTTGCATTTGGATGGAGTTTGATACCGTAATTTGACAAAAATTACTCAAAACCCATGTTTTCTCTTTATTCTAGAAGAGGGAAATATTTGATGAATGATTTAAATTCATAAAAGTAAGGTTTATATAGGCATAGGGCGGTGGCAGGGGGTGTCTCGCGCTGGCCAGCGCGCCAAGGAGGGTGTTGCACTGCACTGCCTAGTGCGCTGGCATGGCTGGCACGCTATGTAGCCCATCGTGTAGGCAGGGCTGGCGCGTCGCATAGGCCCTCGTTTCTTGTCTTCACCCGAACCTACTAATTCACTTAATGATGCCCTGCTCTTCCCGCACGCGTCAAGCTCTTATTGCTCACCACAAGCCCATGCGCACTAGTCGCTAACATCTTTCGGGGTGTAACATCATCCCATCCCTTAGGAACATTCATCCTCAAATGTAATCTTTAGGCTTAAAAGACTCCACTCTTTTATCTTAATACCAGAAAAATTTTGGCAGAGTCTCCTCCGCATTTTGGACTATCCGAAAACCTAAAACGAAGAAAAGCCAAACATAGGCGCCTTGTAGGATGCTATAAACAACTAATCAATTATATAAAGGTAACCAACTAAATAGTACTAACAATATAAGTAGTAAAATAAAAACTGAACAACAACCTCAACTCAACTGCATAATATGTGTCAATCCTGGAATAAGTGAGGATATCTAGACCTCATGTCGTCCTCAGCTTCCCAAGTCATCTCTTCTTTATTGCTATTCCTCAAAAGAACTTTAATGAAGGCTACATCTTTAGTCCTTAACCTACGAACCTGCCAATCTAATAAACTCTTTGTAGGCTAACTCTTTAGTAACTTTAACATCCTCAACTGAAACAACTCAAGACGGGTCCCCTATACACTTCTGCAACATTGACACGTGGAAGACTAGATGAACAGATTCTAGCTCTTTAGCAGCAAGGAGCATTCCTACGGATTTAGTTTCGTGAAATTCGACCGGCAAATCGTCGTGCTACCGAGCTAAGGTAAGTGGAATTGCTCCAAATTAG
>JACEIK010007834.1:31897-43738 GCA_018107945.1 Datura stramonium
GTGACACTTGGGCTGGTTTGTCCGTGTGCCTTGATGTTAGTGGTTATTAGAGTGGTTTGTGGGCTACTTTTAAAGTCAGGGATATACTGGTTTGGATGGTAATCCTTAACTCGATTAGTGGCTTGTCGGTGGATGGCTAGACGTAAAAGAATAGTACTATGTTGTGATAGTCGGTTGGTGGAGTTTGAGAGCCGTTTATGGGCGATTTGAACATGTATTGCTATTGTTATTTAATGTGAATGTTGTGATTGTATGATTTTTTTTGTGTGAGTGTGTTTATGTTGAGGCCCTTGGGATTCGTGGATACCCAAGCTGAGAGTAGGTCCAACCAGGGGGTTGAGTCCAAGGGGTAGAACAGTTGGCTTATGGTTGAATGGAGTTTGCCTCTCATAATGACGTTCTTAGACATGCAAGACATATGGAGAGGTACATGCCTCCATTGCGTTGTATATGTCTGTTCCGCCTTCCTGGGATCACGATTGTCTCTCCTAGATGGATGGAGCTCTGCTAACTATGTACAACCGAGAGAGGGTTCGATAGTGCTTGATTGATGATGTTGATTAACTGGTGTTTACTTGGCATTATATTGTGATTGTCGCTTGTGTTATCTATTTCCTGATAGAAGTGAATGCTAGATATTGGCTGGTGTTAGCTGAGGCCGTGGAGAGGTCTAGAGGTGATGACAGGTGAGCTATGTCAGCTAGGTGTCGTGTGTTGTTGTCTACTTGTTTGGGACTTGCCAGGATTTTGGGGGCTAGGTAGGTTCTATTTGTGTATTTGCTTGTACTTTCTAGGCTTATGGGGGCCAGGTAGGTTCTATGTGTTTACTTAAGTTGAATTCTCATTTTGCAATATATGGTATATCTATTGATCTCTAATTTGAGTCTAGCAATTGTTTATACCTTTCATACTTGGTACATTGTTGTACTAACACCCTAGTCAGGGCGCCACATTCATGCCTACAGGTGATGGTAGGCTGGTAGATTGAGTTCTTGGATGCTGAGTGGAGTTCCAGCTGAATTGGTGTGCTCTGGGTCTTTTGGAGTACCACATGTTTGAGTTAAGGGTAGTTGGGGGCCCTTTTCCGATCATTTGATTACTATTGTATTCATAGAGGCTCGTGGATGTCGTTGTGGTGTTAGTATATTGTTGAAGGCCAGTTGTGCTTGATTATATAGTTGTTTTCCACTCTGTGGCCTTGACAGCCTATTGTATTTATTTTTGGTTGGTTAAATGAGCCAACTTCCGTTCTAGTACGTCATTTAATCTGATTTAACTTGTGTTGTAATGCCGAACCTCATCGATTCTGGCCTTTGTTTTATATTTGGGCGCCTTATATGCTCATTCAGGGGTGGCACCAGGTGTCAGTCATGATTTTTCGAGTTTGGGGTGTGACAATTATAATATTTGACAGCGACCGGTTTATACTTCAATTGCAAGGTGTAATTTGGACGTGATCAAATTTTAGTACCATTGTCGGGGAATACGGTGTAGAAATAGTTAGTTGGTGTTTAAATCTTTCTTGTAGTCTTTATTTCTCATTTTTTGTTGTAGTTGTTTTTTATTGTTTTAGGTTTTAACAAATTGGTTTAGCTCCAAAAAAGAGGAGGAAACGTTGAAAGGATCCTAAGCTGAGAAGTGCATCACGCCGTGATGTTAAATAAGGCACTTCTTGGGAGGCAAACCAAGGGGTATCTTGATGAAGTTTGAGTAATCAAGATACCCTCATTGTGTTGCGACGTTAATCAGGTGCTTCTTGGGAGGCAACCCACAATAATTTGATTTTTAATATTTTAGAATTGATGTGTTTGTTCACGTATGCAGGAGTTAAGTCATAAACACAATTTTTTAGCATGAACACTAAAAACGGGGCGCAAAAAGATAGGTCCACGACGTGGAGGGCATGTCCAGACGACTTTCTGGTGGCAATGGTCACCTTGTCATCAGGGCAGCCTCTGACTGAGTCTTCCCTTCATCACACCATTCAAAATCCCCAGTTAGACTATGCATCAAAACTTCGTCCACCCCCAGTCACTATAAAACCGTTCCAATTAAACCAGTTATCTTCATGGAGAACCCAGAGTTATTTGGGAAGAGGAAGAGGTTACCCAAATGATTTTTAAGGAGAATTTGCAATACACAGTAATTGGAAAATTTTCTTATGGATGGTTGAACATTTAAGATCTGAGGAAAATAATTTCAAAGCAGTGTGAATTGAAAGGAGAGTGCAACATAGGTTTTTTGAGTAATAGACATGATCTTACATGGGCATCTACTATGGAGGATTATGTAAATCTACTCTCAAAACCTACTTTTTATTTGACCCACAGATAGTGGATGTATCTAATGAGTACCCTAAAGTGGGAGCCATTATTTGACCCGGAAGAAGAGACTACGACAACAATTGCATGGATTTCATTCCCTTCACTGCCGCCAAACTTCTTTATGAAAGAGACTGTATTTTCACTAGCTGCAACTGTTGGAAAGCCTCTGCAAGTGGATATGGCTACAAAGAACCAAACCAGACAGAGTTGTGCAAGGGTGAAAGTAGAAGTTGATATTTTGGGTGATTTAACAAAAATAATCAATATTGGAATAAGAAGCAATCTGGTGAAGTTACAGAAAAGTGGATCCAAATCAAATACGATCATGTCCCAAAATACTGTGTTAACTGTAGAATCCATGGGCATAATGAGCAGGAGTGTTATGTATTACATCCTAAGCCCAAGAAGAAGAAGACTGAGCAGAAAAAAATTCATGTTCAACTAGTAAAGGACAATGGGGAGAAGAAGAATCAAAACACGACAATACAGGATAAACCTCCTTCTAAGGAGGAGGAAGTCTTTCAAACACGAGTCAATAAAAAATATGGGAGAATCAGGCAGCAAAAGAAGGTGTGGAATCAAAAACAAGTACCAATGAACAATGCTAATCAATTTGAAGTTCTACTAGATCAGGAAGAGGAACAAAGAGAAGTTAATCATTCACCCAAAACCAATGAAGTTAGGGACAAAGAGGAGGTTAAGGAACATGAAACACCAAAGGCTTAGAATACATTGCATAATGTTTCAGATACAACATCACAAGGTTCAGTTACTGGGCAAAAGATTTTGGTGAATAATGAAATAAATGAAGATAATGCGTTGGTGGTATGGAAACCAGGATCAGAGGAAGAGATGCATAATGAGAAATTGGGTACAATTCAGAATAATGAAAGGGAAAAGACAAAAGAGGTTCCTGAACTACAAGATCAGACAGCCATGCAGGTGAAGCATTTACAAGATCACATGGAGGATGATGATATGCAGATAAACATCCAGAATGTGGGTCGAGATGGTGACCTATCTCCAAGGCAATTGGAGGAAATGAAAAATAGAGCCAAAAAGGGGAAAAATGGCCAATCAGTCATTCCATTACAGGTGCAAACAAGGAGTAGTAAGGATAGGCAGTCAAGTAGTGATAAATGATTGGGAAACTATTATTTTGGAACATTCGATCTGTTGATACTCAAAACTCATTTGAGAGATTAATGAAACTGAATAGAAGAAATCATTACTCATTCATAGCTTTGATGGAACCTTTTCAAGGGTCAGAACAACTTGATCAATTTAAAAGTAGATTGGGATTTCAACATGGTATTGCAAATTTCTCTTAAAAAATCTAGGTGTTTTGGAAATATGATTGGGAAGGTAAGATCCTAATGGATACAACCCAACAAATAATTGTAGCCTTTACTGGTTATAATAGGAATTTCAAGATGACAACTATATATGCAAGATGTAGTACTGTGGAGAGACTATAGCTCTGGGAAAATCTGGAGGAGTTGGCTGCTATCATTCAAGAACCATGGCTTGTAGGGGGAGATTTTAATATTATTCTAAACGAAGAGGAGAAACAAGGTGGATTACCATCCATACAAAGTGAGGCTGTTGACTTTGCCCAATGCCTTAGTAATTGTGCTTTAAGGGAGTTAAAAACTATTAGCAGTAGGTTTACATGGTGGAATGGTAGAGTAGAGGAAGATTATATTTTCAAAAGGTTGGATAGGGTGGTGGTTAATCAGGAAATGCTAAACATATTACCTTCAAGTGAAGTGCATAATTTAATCAGGCTAGAGTCACATCATGCACCTTTACATGTAATATGTAACACCTCAGAGGAACCATCTTTTAAACCTTTCAAATTTCTGAATTTTTGGACAAAACATAAAGAATTCAAGGAAGTTGTAAAGGAGACTGGAAAGTTGATTTTGTTGGGAATCCATTTATGGAATTTAAGGCAAAGCTTAGCAGAGTCAAAGGAGCATTGAGGCAGTGGAATAAAAAAGCTTTTGATAACATTTTTCAACAAATTGCAACGTTATAAGAAGTATCAAAGTGAAAGAAATCCAGTTTGAAATGAAACCTTCACCAAGGAATAGGATGGAACTATGTAAAGCAGAGGCTGATTTGAAGAAACTTAGACACATGGAAGAAGAATTCTGGAAACAAAAGGTAGGTATGAGATGGTTTTCTGAAGGGGACAAGAATACAAAGTTCTTTCATTCTTATGTAAATGAAAGGAGGAAAAAGCTCCATATTAGTTAAATTCAGGTAGAAGATGGAGTGAGTTTACAAGTAGCAGATGATATTGGTGCTGCAGTTGTTAAGTTTTTCTAAGATCTGTTCAGTGAGGAAGGAGGAGGGGTTAATTTTCAGATGCTTGATAATATTCCTTATTTAATTTCCCAAGAGCAAAATGAAGAGATGACAAAATTGCCTAATAAAGAAGTAAAGAAAGCAGTTTTTGAAATGAATGGAGATAGTACAAGTGGTCCAGATGGATTCTCTGGGACTTTCTTCTAGGAATGTTGGGATATTGTAGAAGAAGCTATAACAAGGATGGTCAAGGATTTATTTTGTGGATATGATATTCCCAAATGTATCAGTCATACTAATTTGGTCCTTATTCCAAAGAAAGAGAAAGTGACAACTTTCTCAGATCTAAGACCTATTAGTTTGAGTACTTTTGCTAATAAGATTATCTCGAGGGTGTTGCATGATAGGATGGCACCTTGTCTGCCTCTTATAATTTCAAGGAACCAAAGTGGATTCATTAAAGGCAGAATCATATCGGAGAATGTTCTATTAGCATAGGAGACCATCAGGGACATCAATTTGAGAAAGAAATGGCATAATGTGGTAGTGAAATTGGATATGACCAAAGCTTATGATAGAGTATCTTGAATTTTTCTCACTAAGGTGCTTAGAAAATTTGTTTTTTCAAAGATCATTATTGACATGATTTGGAGATTAATATGAAGTAATTGGTATTCTATGTTAATTAACGGTCAATCATATGGTTTCTTCAAGTCTTCAAGAGGTTTAAAGCAAGGTGATCCTATATCTCCATTATTATTTATAATTGTTGCTGAGGTGCTTTCAAGAGGATTGAACAAACTAAATGAGGATGCTGAATTTAGAGGATTTGGAATGCCTTAGTGGAGTCCAGTAATTAATCATCTAGCTTATGCTGATGATACAATTCTTTTTTGCTCAGGGGACGAAAAATCAGTGAAGAAAATGGAATCTGTGCTTGCAGAATATGAGAATGTGTCAGGTCAAAGAATTAATAGAAGTAATAGTTTTTTCTATATTCATGAGAAAACCCCAAGGGTGGTTGGGAACAATCTAAAGAGATGGATGGGATTAATCAAGAATATTTTCCCTTCATGTATTTGGGGTGTCCAATATTCTATGGAAGAAAGAAAAAAGCTTACTTTGAAGACTTAGTGAGGAAAATTTCAAGGAGAATTTTTCCTGTCTTTTGGGGAAAGATTCATTTTGGTGTCTCATGTTTTGCAATCTATGCATGTGTACCTGCTATCTACTATGAACCCTCCCAAAGGGGTCATTGAACAGATTCATAAGCAACTTGCAAAATTTTTTTGGAGAAAATATACAGGGAAGACAGGCAAACACTGGGTAGCATAGGATGAATTATGTTCTCCTAGAAGTGAAAGAGGTCTGGGATTCAAATCTCTTCATGATGTTTCAAATGCTCTTTTTTCCAAGCTTTAGTGGAATTTCAGAGTGGCCACTGACTCACTTTGGGTACTTACATATGGAACAAGTATTTTAAAAAGAAACATCATGCTATAGATACTAGTAGAGGGGATTCCCATGTGTGGAAGAAGACGACGGAGGTCAGAGATAAGGTGGAGCATGAGATTTGGTGGCAACTCAAATCAGGAACTGCCAGCTTTTGGTTTGATAACTGGATACAATAAGGGGAATTATGTTTCATTGTGGTGGAAAATAATGTAGAAGAAGGGGAAGTAGAGGTGAAAGAATTCATCAAGGAGGAGGATGGAATAAAGAAAATTAGGAGCTTAGGTGTCTGAAGAGATGATGAATCCTATAGTGGATTTCATTAATCCACCTCTATGTGAAGAGTCTGATAAAGTCTGGTGGATGGGCAATCCTAAGGGGTCCTTTTCAGTCCAATCTGCCTTCCAACTATTGAGGAGGAAGAGGGAGGAATTGGGATGGATTTCTAATTTGTGGATAAAAGGGCTGCCTTTTAAAATATGTTTCTTATTGTGGAGATTTTTGAAAGGGAGGATTTCCACTGATGATAACCTGAATAGAATGAGGATGAATTTTGTGTCAAGATGCCACTGCTGTGACATCAATTACAAGCCGGAGACAGTGGCTCATTTGTTTCTAACATCTTCCATAGTTAATAAGCTTTGGAATTTTTTTGCTACATGTGCAGATTTGAAAATTGAAGGAAGAAACCTAATGCAAGTCATTAATATATGGTGGAATGCACCTGGACCTAGCAAGCAGCAGTTAATTTCCAAAGTTATGCCAAGCATCATAATGTGGGAATTATGAAAGAGAAGGAATTCAAGAAGGTACGGAAAATATGTTAGTTTTTATAGGATGATTAAGCTATGTCGGCGCACAACATTTCAGTTGATAAAACTTAATTATCCATAGATCAGAGTTCTGAAAATTCGGGTGATATGATTTCTTATCTTCAATTCTACAAACCAAAGCTCTATGGTAGAATTGTAAGATGAGAATTTCCACCGGATCAGTGGGTAAAATGCAACACTGATGGTGCTTGTAGGGGTAACCCAGGGGATAGTTCCTATGGTTTTTGTGTAAGGAATTCAAAAGGTGACCTAATTTATGCTGAAGTCATGACATTTGGAGTAGCAACAAATATGCAAGCAGAGGTGATGGCTATCTGGTGTGCTTTGAAATTTTGTATCCCTCTAAGATATAACATTGTATTAGAGACTGATTCACTCAGTATAAAAAACATGTTATCAAAAGAGTGGACAATTCCATGGGAAGTGGCAGAAAGATGGATGAATTTTTGTACATGCTGAAGCAGGCAAATATTGAAATCAAGCACACTTTTAGGGAAGCTAATCAATTAGCAGTCTCTTTGTCAAATTATGCGATGGAACATAGTGGGAAACATTTATTTACAAATTTTGCTCTTCTTTCTACAACATGTAAAAAGATTCTCAACACAGAGAAAAGTCAGATTCCATATTTGTGGATCAGAACAAGAAAGATAAGGGTGTCACCATAAACAAGCAGATGCAAGTTCTGAAAATGAACAAGCACATTCACAACCAAAACAGTAAGCCACAGAGACGGGTATATACATCAAGTATTTTAAACATATACAAGAATTTATGTGACTACATCCTAGTGTATACTAGGGAAACAATACAAAAAGGTGTTCCTCAAGAAAAAAGGGTAACTTGGTCAGATTTAGTTGGGAGCTTTCATACCACCGGTGAAGAACTTGTCACCGAAGAAGAATGGGAGACTTGGTTTTCCCTTTCTAGACCTCAGAAGAATCTTTATCAGTGGTATGTGACCGGTACTGTAGAGTGTTTCCACCAGATTGATACCCGAGAAATGAAGGGGTTAGAACAAGATGAAAATAAGGAGAAGCTTACAGACAAGAAATACCTCTTTGAAGTGGATGTATCAGTTGCACAGGTGGGTGATTTATCACCCATAGCTGAAGAAGAAGGAAATGGAGATTGAGAAAGTGAAGAGTCATTTTAGAAATCCTGATTTCAGGTGTCTTTGGAGAACCAAATGTCCGGTCTGTAAGAATGGATATTCATATAGAAAGTTTTTTGGGCCGGGTCAATTTTGACTTGGGATATTTTGTTTGTATAGTTGATTTATAAATAAACGGGCCTTACCCATATTCGTTAAAAAAATCTAAAGCAAAAACGAATCAAAAATGAAAAATCGTATAAGGAAATTAAGTAGGCAGCTCAGTGGAGAGAATTTAACTAAATAATATATAAATGTATAAGGATGAAAATCAAAAGGAAAAGTTACTTACCTGGCGCAACAACATACCACCAATTAATGCGCACCAAGAAAACAAAGTCGACAGCAAGTCTGCGTCGTGGTACAACAATTTCAGATCCAAATTTAATTTATAATTTATTTTGGACTCAATTTATTTCATGTGGTATTTTTTCTACATTTATAAGTAGTCCTTAATATTTTGAAACACAATTTCTAATGAAGGAGGTGACTCGGAGATGGGGGAAGCTACTTTTGCTCCAACAAATGATGAGGACTAGAGGCCTAGGGAGTTCTTCTTCCACTTTCTTACTTGTGATTTATTGTTTAGAACTGACGACAGTGCTACCGATTAGTGAGGGGTGGGAGAAGTAAACTTCATTATACCATGCATGTTTTCATTGCTAAATTTGTACATGGTGGGCCTAGTTTTTTTTGTGATTCATGACTATTCCTGATAACTTGTAGTAATTTTTTTTTGGTTTTGATTGATGTTTTATTTTTATTTGGGTTCCTTTGGTTTTAATTATGATACTTTTTCGGAGGATAATCCCTTAGAACTGAGTAGAGGGTCTAGATTTTTTGTAATTAGTCATAGAGTCATGACTTGTCCCGATAATGGATGGATGACAACTGTCTTAAGGGAAAATTAGTCATTAGGAGTGCAAGAACTTGAACCTTACGAATGCTAGGTGCTTCACTTAGGTATCATTGAGACTTTATGAAATTTACTCAAAAATATATGAGAAGGTAGAAACACTTAGGCCTTTGGAACTTGACTCCTATGCTTGAAAAATTGGGCTTAATTATGTTATGCATTCAATATGGATATATGTATTTATGTAATCTTGATTGCCATTTTTGCACCATTTGTGTCATTGTGTGAGTGAGAAATTTTAGTATACTCCATGCTTGTAGATTGATTTTTAGAACTTGCCCGGTGTGTGTGTAAAACGAAATAAGGATGTTGAATCTATGAAGTGATATAGACATTTCTTTGGTAGCCTATTTGTATTCGATTTTTACCTACCTTATTGTGATTGTCCTAGTTAACCATTTTGAGCGTTAGCCTATTCTTTTGATAGTTATATTACAAGATTAATTCCGTTTTTTTTCTATTGACTTTATTTGATCCAAATGACACCTAGAGCAGTTTATGAAAAATTTTGCATAAAAAGAGCATAAGTGGAGAAGAGAAGGAAAAAGTTAAAAAAGTGGAAATTATAAAAAAAGAAAAGGGTGAAATTTGCTAAATAAGGAGGGTGAAATTAGTGGAAAAATAAAAAGAAGAAAGAGCTTTGGGGAGAAAAATTGAAAGAATGAAAAAACTTGTGAATGAGCTTAATGTTGAAAAATTTCCACAAGTCACCTAAGTTGAAAAATTGAGAAATCGAAGGAGGTATAAGCAGAAAAATAGAAGGATTGAAGAATGTTCTAGGAAGTCAAAGAATGGAGATGTATTTGTGCTTAGGGAGATTAGTCAATATCTTGGTCAAATGGTTCCTACCCGTCTCTTAGCCTACATTTTACAACAATCTTAAGTCCTAATTGATCCTTGATTTGATGTTCTATATTTGTGGAGTATTTACACTAAGGGAAAGCCTATGGGTCATCTATTGCATGCATGTTTACTTTGGTAGAGTGAGCGAAAATTATTTATTTATGCCTAAGTGAAAATTATTATATATATCTTGTGTGTGAAAAGGGAACTCCCCAAATAGTGAGGGCACATAATGGTAAGATTTTGATATATCTTGATTGTAAATTGCATATGATTCGTGTTGGCCCAAATATACTTATAGAGTTAGTTCTAGAAGCTAAGTGATTTCAAACTTCGACATTTGAATGTTGATCCTATATGCATGCGGAGTGAGTTGCTGCAGCTTGATTAATTGGTCTAATGATCCTAAGTATAAGTAGACATGTTCATAGAGTGAAATTTATGATTAAATTGAAAAAGAAAAATACTAGATTGTTTGAGGATGAACAATAGTTTAAGTGTGAGGTGGTGATGAATGGCGTATTTATGCATTTATTAACCATATTTTGCCCATACTTAGCTATGTTTTGATAACTAATTATGCATGTTTTCTTGTGTTTTATGATATATTTGTGGAAAAGAGCTAACACATATGATTAGATACTTTCAGGGTGTAAAGTGATGGATTTGGGCTTAATTGTGGCTAAAAGATCAAGAATGCAAAACGGGGTTGACGAAACAAGAATGACAGAAGTTGGCAGCGCACATGCATAGCTGTGCTATGGCCTGAGCGCCACACATGCATATTTGGAGCAACCAGAGGCGTGACACGCCAGTCCATATGACGTAGGGAGGAGCACGATGTACAACATGTTTTTAGGCGTGGAAGATTTCATTCCTAGTTTGACAAGAAGCAGAAGCTGCAAACCCAATTTCAATCCATGAAGGAATAACAAAGACTTAATCTACTATTATAAATATCCTTTATTTCATGTCATTTTCATATAGAGTCACATAGTCCAAATATGATTTTGTGTAATTACCTTGTCAAATGTTTGTTAGAGAATTCATCAAATTCTTGTGATTTCTTTTAGCTTGGAGATTTTGTTGAAAATTTTTATATTAAAGTAAGTATTTCATTATGATTTATTCTACATATTTTTCTTATTTTCTCGTAAATATGAGCAGCTAAATCTCTTAAGTTAGGCTTGCGGGAACCATGATGGATTAACAAATGTAGGCATAATAAAATAGTGATTCTTGAATGGTGAATTGAGTGGATTGTTATTCTCTTCGCTTTAATTAGTTTTAGCGGTTGCAAACATTGAAACATGCCCGTATCTTCAACTTGCCGGACCAGGGAGGTTGAAGTTTGGAAAAGAGAATAATAATGGCAATTTGAGGCTACCAACCGTCATCTAAATTAATTTGAGCTCTAACCGAGAATAGTTAAGTTAATACTTATGGCGAGAGAAAAATATACACACTTTGAGTCCGAGAGGAGATAAGTGAAATTCATCTACTTAGGTCAAGAGATGTTAGATGAACTTAATTGTCAGTCTTATAATAAATTCATCAAGATAGATCACTAATAAAAGCCTACTAAGTTATGAAATTAAAGGGAAAAAAATCCTAGTTTTGTCTTGATAATTTGATGCACAACTTAATCATTGTTAGCATTATTTTCTTTTCTTTATTTGCAAACCCCCTTTTCGAATATTAATTGCAAGTTAGTTTATTCATCATTAACATATTGTTTCTTCCTTATTTTCTATGGAATCAACCCCAACCTATATTGGGTTACTATATTTTACAGCGACCGCTTTATACTTCAATTGCGAGGTGTAATTTAGGAGTGATCAGGAAGGAACCTATATTTTTCGTTGGGATTTGGTGTTGTTTGATGAGAACCTAACCTATAAGGAGGATCTTGTGGCTATTTTAGATAGGGAGGTCACAAATTGAGATAAAAAATGATTGCGTCTGTGAAGGTCCAGTGGAAGAACCGTCCTGTAGAGGAGGCCACTT